>OMLM01014065.1:35260-51061 GCA_900302695.1 Helostoma temminkii | reverse complement strand
TTAACAGTGTTAAAAAAGAGAAATAAATGCTAAAATGATAAAATGGAAGAAGTACATTCAAAATGAATATTTCTCAATAGTGCATTATCAGCTAACTCACAAACTGTATCCAAATTAATCACTTCTTACTGTAAAATACCTTTATTCATTGTGGTTTAACTTAATAGGAATGATGAACATGTATCCTAGTCTGGCAAAATTTGCACAATAAGTTCAAACAGCAAATGTCTGATACATTTGTTAAGACTAAAATCACACTTCACATTATAAGCAGGCCCGAATTAACAAAGAGTAAAACTGTGTAAGAAACAATTCTAAAAAAAGAAAAAATGCCAATGAAAATGCCAATGGGAAATGTGTGAACATGTGAATGGGAGAGGCACATATCTCTGTACCCTCCTCCAAATCGTCCTGTTACATGAGCATGAATCATTGGATAACCTTTCTTGGCTGGATCACAAGATGACATCTCGCCAGCTCAATGCCATCTTTTTTAACACTAGAGGTCAGCCTTCTGCTTCACAACTTGATTTCTACTTCCACTGTAACTTAATAGCCGCTGTTTTGTAAAAACATATAGTAAAATAAAGAATAAGACTTTACAGTCACAATAGTTGACATGCCAGCTCATCCATTTCAGATGTGTCATATACTTTAGATTAACATAAAGGCTACATATTATTATGTCTATGTAATAAATTTTATTGACCAGTTAACCATTGTTTATTTAATAATATAAAACAATTTGGAATGTATTTTTTGTACTGGCATTGTACTATATTGTCTTTCTTTAAGGCAATTAATGATAGACTTAATAGTGGTGACAGGCAAAAGTGACAATGCCCACAATAATCTCACCACCATCTCGCCACTTGGGCCACAACATAATTTTGTTCCTTAAAAAAGAGTTCCATAGTGTCACATGTTGCACATCAGTACTTTTCAGCTAAGTAAATATGTATTTCTAATGGATTATTTTCTTTTACACATGTCACGGTTTGATAATAACAATCAGAGTGCTGACTCTAAAAAAGTAAACCACTTTTATTTCTTATTTCAACAAGCCTTTTAAGCAGCCTGTTTACTTTGGCACAGACTCCTGTTATATGCATTCACTATATATTAGAGTGATCTCTTTAGAAATTCTTTCAGCTACTCATACGTTAATTTAGACCAACTCTCTCTAATATTCACACACAGTTAACTTCTCCAGAATGACAAACTGCCTTATGTATCATTTCCTGGTGACTTGGTCTGTAATAATGAAAGTACTGCATTTTTTTCTTTGCTCAGGCTGTAACCTAGACGTGGTTTCCCTCCGATCATGTAGCCTTTTATGAACACGAATGAGACTTCCAGTAATATGGCAGCTGTTATTACAGTATTTTGAGAAGTAATTTAAAAGTCCAGCCTTTATTTTAGGTGTACTGCCAACCGTGCAAACATAGAACAAACTGCCCAGAAACGGACGCACGTCACCCCGCTCCTCAAATCTCAAATCTGTGCACTGGCTTCCTGTAGTTGCTCGCATCAGATTCAAAGCTCTGACTCTACAGAGTGGTCGACTCAACTGCACCTATCTACCTCAACTACCTCATTCAGATCTACATCCCTGCCCACTCACTGCTCTCTGTTAACGAACGGCGTCTGGTGGTTCCGTCACAGAACAAAAATTCACTGCAAAGCTCTTCAGCTCTGTGGTCCCACAATGGTGGAATGAACTGCCCAACTCTACACGATCAGCAACTCCTAATATTCAAAAAACTGCTGAAGACAGAATTTTTCCGTAACTTTCTTTGCACTTGAAATGCACTTTCTTATTAAAAAAAAGTTTTGTTTTTCTCCATGACTTAGAGTTTTGCTTGTTTTGTACCTCACTTGTAAGTCACTTTGGATAAAAGCGTCAAATGACTAATTCTAAATGTAAATGTAAATAGTGTATGGGTTGCAATTAGCTGATTCTTCTAAGTCTGCTACAAGGGCCTGTTTTTTCATCCCAGCTTAAGCTAGAAAACGCCTAGACACATGAGCTTTTCAGAAAACACTGAATAAAAAGTTTCTAGGTAACACTTTACAATACTTTACACAGCAATTTGCATAGTGACTAGGGAATGAATGAGAAACAGCTTGATAATAAGGAATTTCTTTGTGTGTTCAGATCAAGAACTACGTAGTAGTAGTAGATAATGACCTCATACAGAACAGACTGGGAGGTACCCAGGTACTCATGAGTCAGTACTTAATGATTAGCTACGATCTGTACAATGGAGCTAAGGCCTCTCTTCATAAATTGTTCTTGGTTCAATCACAGTTGGTCACTATGCAGCAACAAATGATGAGATACTAAAGAATATGTAATACGTAGTAGTAGTATTGACTGTAGTAATTAGTCAGTAGTTAATGAATATTTCCTAACTATATTTGAAATGCCATAAAGACCCTTTTCTGTATATCTAGACCATTATTACCTTCAAATTTGCTGCTGGATGGACATAACAAGTGAAACAAATACTGAGTAGTTACTTAGTAGTTCCGCATCACTTCCTGATTATATGACTATGACTTAGCTTTTTTGTGCACTTCCAAGTAAAGGGACACATCATACTTAGTAGTTACTTAGTAAGTCCTCATTAATACTTGAATATATCACCATTACTTACTTTTTCACTCACAGCAGCAGCTGCCTACCGGAGCCCAAACCCCAAAAGGCCTTGGTCCTCTTAAAAAAACTCAGATTTAGAGTAAGGCGAGCATTAAAGAGCATGTTGATGAAATTGAGTGAACACAATGACTGACCATTAAGCATGATTAGGATCCTTTTGGATGATCGCTCTATGACAGTCCCTATTCATTTTCAAAATGTTATTTTTCAGTGTTTTTGACACACTTTCCTTCTTTTACAGTAAAGTTAACAGTCTATAACAAACTGATGTTCGATATTATAATGGGTGTAGACAGCTTGAGGTAAGTCTTACAGTTTTCCTCAATCGTTTTGGCTCTTTTTCACTCAAACAGTCTTACCTTTCTCAAAACTGTAAGTGCAATTGTCACTTCAATGGTACATCAAAACTTTATTGCATAGTAACAAAAGATAGTAAGTCTCCCAAAATAATACATTTACATTTTTTGCATTCATTTTGGATGAATTATCAATGAGAAAGGCATTTTTCAAAACAAAACAATTGTCAGAACTACTAAATAAAATCAAAATCTGTCACATACTCATGGATCCACTACGGGATATATACCTTCTTGTTTTTGTTTACATCCTCTTTGTTTTGTTGGTCTGGGAAGATATATTAGTCATCATGTTTTCCTTGCATGGCACTACCATGCAACCGTGCATTGTTTACCTGTGATGTACACCCACGCTGCATGCATATCATTCAACAGAGACATCTGATTCTATGGCCTGCGGTGGATGGGTGAATCCATAGGTATGTGACAGACTTTGATGCAATACGATGAAAGGATGTTTAGAATATGAGTCTGATGGTTTCTCCGAGTATCAAATAATAATTTTTGACCAGTGAGACATATACAAGTGATGTGCAGATTTATAGAGAATTGTACTTACTTTTTTTTTGTACCAAAACGATGCAACTTGCTTGAATGATTTGAGAAATTTTACTCTGAACAACAACTAATTTTACTGAGTATTGTTCTAATTGTTTTGAAAAAATCTTTTCTTCTCGAGCCAAAATTGAGGCAGAATGAATGAGAAAAACTGGGAATGGATAAATTGATACAAAATACGGAAACAAGCATGAGTCACCAACACAGTGCGGTTGAAAAGATGTTTTTTGTATGAATGTAATGTCTATATAAATGTGAGTCTGCTTCTGTGTTCGCATGTGAGCAATGGAAATACACGGATTCTCAACCTTTGGAGAAAATGAAAAAACAACCTTTTGTTTCTTCTATGATTCGTTGTGGGTAAAGATTTCCCAACTGTCCATTCTGCATGAGATGGCAATGGCACAAATGTCTTGTGTTCAAAGTTGAGGGAAAGTTACAAATGACCACAAAAGCAGAAATGTTCTTTCATAAGAAATGAATGCACTTCTTTTATTCATCAGTTAAATTTTGTAGTTCACATTTTGTAGTTTTAGTTCACATTAACGTATTATCCACTTCTTCTTGTCATGCATATGAGCTCATGGTTACACTGTATGGTATAATTTATACTGTACACACCCAATTGTAAGATGATTAAATAATAATTAAAATAATTAAAATAATTAATGATTAATAAAATAATTAAGGTTACCTGTACCGATTATTTATGATGTCCTCACTGCACTGCACTCACATATGCCATTTTTATAACAAGGTTTGATGAAGAAAGAAAATACTTGGCCACAAGGTCATCTAAGTCACAGAAGTGCACAATGATCTAAAATAGTTAGTAAAAGAGAACAAAGAGAAAAAATAAACTAATTTACTACAACAACACCCAAAAGCAATTTTCTCTGAAGAATGTCTAACAAAAAAACTACATAATTATTGCTATTGTACTTCATTCGTTGACAAATCTGCCTGGGAAGACACAAATTTAAAGGACAATTTCTGGGTAAATACTTCTTTTTAAGCTTGAAGTTATATTTAGGTTAACTGTAGGGTAAGGGTTGAGGTGAGGCATTTATCTCCAATGGTTAAGGGCAATGGAATGCATTATGTCAGTTCTCACATCTATAGTAAGTAAGTATGTGTGTCTGTGTCTGCGTGTTTCACTATTGTGCAATGCCAAACAAAGTATTGCGTAGCTGAGGGCGTGACTTGAGGAATGCAGTCATCCAACTCCTCATCCACCATCCCCGCTACTATGAGGACTCATTCATAAACATTAATCATGCTTATGGTTCTGTTATCAACTAAGCCCCCCCTTCACTATTCAAGATTTTCAGATGAAAAGTGTTCAAAGTCATAATGAAAAAAGTGACAATTAAATCATTGTACTGTGTCATATGCAACTTGCCACTGTGAGGAGCTGCAGGAACACCTGGAAAAAAAAATAGCAATTACAGTGAGTCAGTGAGTAAGACGCAGCCGGTCAATGGCAATTTGATGATGGGTAGTCAGACAGTATTCACTCCAAATTTCTTTGTTATTGGTCACTAATAAAACAATCAAGAAATCATAAATAACATAAACTTATCTCAAGCTATGCCAGTGACTTGTCAAGGGGTGGGTCTTCTACATTAGCCATTAAGTGAAATATACTATATGTAGGCAATAAAAAATATAAAAGAGAAAAAAAAAAAGATCCCATCAGATATGTGGTGAAGTAGAGTAAAACCATTAAATATTAAACAGTTAAACAACTAAAATAAAGCAATGAGGTATAAAGACTACATGAACAAATTGCTGTTGAATACAGTTAAATACAATGAATCACTTTTGAGCATAGGTAACTCTATAAAAAAATGTGAATATTGATTTGAATATGATTTTTTATTCAGTTGTTCATTGTTAGTTTATGTAAACAGTGGAGCAGCCCATTATCAGTTGTTAAACCTCAATAAATTGTTTATTTTAAGATTCAGTTTACACTTATATGAAACATGAAATGACTGTTAACTCATTCACAATAGCTGCTGACCAATGTTGTGCTTACTGACTTTATTTTCCTTAATTATCTAGTAATCAGTTGGCCCTTTAGACCACCAAATTGACTCCAACATTGTTTTCCCAGTCACATCTGTGACATCTGTGTTTTTTTTTTAAATCAAGGGATAGGAACTTCCTGGTTAACAGACTCAAACAGAAAAATATGAGCGTATTGTACAAAATAAATACTACTCACTCAAGAATAATCAAATCTAAAGCAATACAATAGTAACATGTAACGCTGTAAGTGCTTAGTTACAATAAACACAAAATATCAACTCATTACATCATTAGATATGAGTACCACTACACTAATACTGATCTTAATACTATACTGTACCAATATAGCAACTGTAAATAACAGAGGATGCTTCTTCACTACAATCTACAGTCAGTGTGACTCAGTGATTATTACTTTCCTAAGCTCCCAAAGCTGATCTAAGCTTATCATGCAGCACATCATGAGTAGCTTAGACCAGCTCAAACCAGCCTTGGGTCTTTTGACTAGCTGTGATTTGTCATTATCGAATAATAGTAATGATGGTAGACTATGTGTCACCACTTTGTAGTTATGTGTCATGTTCTTTGATGATTCTGGGGATATTTGATAGAGATCATGCTTTAGGTTTCACTACGCCATGGCACAAATGTCCCCAAATAAAGATACATAAAAAAAAGTAGTGTTTTGAGGAAGTGAAATTTAATCGTATGGAAAATGGAGAAATACGAGTATTTTGCAATCTTCTTTTAAACTTAAAAATACTAATTCCTCGATCTTGGAGCTATATATGACATCATATCCTTTCCTGTGTAGTCTTATGCTTCTCTGCCTACCACTCCCCTTCCGCTTATCTCAGACTTCAACCTTAACTTAAGCCAAGCACCTCCCTGTTTAAAGTGTGTTTAGATGCAGTTTTCAGCAATGATTCATCCACTGTAAATATAAAAACAGTGGAGATTTATATACAATTATATATTTACTTAAGTATTATATAATTGAGTCACTCAAGGAATTTTTTTGAAAGCACTGCAGCTGTCATCCACACTGGCGACAGCTGCAGTGCTTTAAAAAATCCTATTAATAAACTACACCCACACATCAGAAGACCTCAAAGAAGTTAAACTCTGTCAGTTATATAAAACATTGTGTAATTTGTTATTGTCTGAATGGACATATTCACAGCGGTAAAAGAATAAACACTGACTGGTTATATTTTGGATTATCCTCAATGTCAAAAATTGCATCTATTGTCTATGCAGCTAAAGCGATAAAGAGATACTGCACTGTTGCCTCACAGCAAGAAGGATCAGGGTTTGATGGGTTCTCTCCAGGTTTCTCTTTAGGTACCTAGGTTTATTCCCACCATCCAAAGACAATTGTTGACCACCATAGGTGTAAATGGATGTCTGTCTCAATGTGGCAGCCCTGTAATAGACTAGAGACCTGTCCACTGCAGTTGTCCAGGGTGTTCCAGGCTCCGGCACTCCTGTGACCCTTCTAAAAATAGATGTAAACCAAAATGCAATAATAATTGACTGAACTACTATCAACAAGCAGCAGAAAATGTTTGCATCTGCACGTTTTTGTCTGTTCAGTACCCCCCATGAGGTATTCACAATGAATCACAGTACCACTCCCTCAGTAACTACCTTGTGTTTTGTTTTTTATGTACAGTGTTGTAAATAATAGCATAATTTATTATCCTACCCTTTCTCACTAAACCATGCCACTATCAACTATTCAAGGCATCAGTGTGTCATCAATGTTGTGTGCTCTCAGGCTGAAACTCTTTGGAATTTACATTGTACTTGGAGTGTGTCTTTTCCAGAGAAAACGTTCATCTGACACATTAAAATAACAGTCGCATCTCTACTACCACTTTATCTTTCAAAAGAACTTTCTGGGGATTTTTCTTGGGAGGCTAAGCCTGCACAAACGCAATGCTAAAATGCAATGTTTTAGCTAAAACATTTTGAGTTATTTGATTGTTATGTGATGGCTAACAGGCTGTTTTAGCGAGAGACCGGGTGACTGATTGATCGTTCCCTATGCTCCCACCTTTATCTTAGTTAAATCATGTGCATGTGCCAATGCCGCTATAAAATAACCACATACACCGCTACACATTTCGGGCTGGTCCGTTACGACAAAATATTCTCCCTGCTATAAAGATGGCCTTTCATTTCTGGCTGTTGATCATTTATACTGTGTTTATGTATCCAGTCTTTACAACTATTTACAACTTTACAACTTTACTATTTAGTCAATGATGTTTATACGTTAGACCAACACATTTCATATAAATTAAGTCGCATGTGCCAGCTTATTATGTCCACTCCAATGAAATATTCCAAATTTGATAATAACCTCAGACATAGCGTTACAATATACCAAGGTATGTGGAAATAATGGATATGAATAATTATTCTATTTTTCAGCTGAATGGAGCAATGTTGTCCCCCACCCCCTGTGATTGATTGTATCAATATTATTTAGAAAAACTACCCACATTTACTTATTAACAGTATTTTTGCACACTCATTGTAATCTCACGCTATGCTATTCCAAATTGATCAGCAGAAGATGTGCTGGGAAAATTGTTACAAACAGTGTCAAAACAATCACAAGCCTAAGTACCTTTATAGTTTGAGCTCCTGCCCCTAAGAAACTTTCTGCATGTTCCTGGCATAACTTGAGACACTCTCACAAACACCACACTACTGCCATAATCACTCACTAGTACACCATCCATCCATCCATTCTCCATACTGTTTAGTCCCAGCAGGGGTCACGGGTGTGCTGGAGCCTATCCCAGGTGTCATATGGGCGAGAGGCCGAATACATCCTCGCAGGGCCACATACAGACAAACAACCATTCACACTCTCACTCACGCCTACGGGCAATTTAGAGGCCCCAGTTAATCTGACTG
Source organism: Helostoma temminkii (assembly GCA_900302695.1). Taxonomy (NCBI): domain Eukaryota; kingdom Metazoa; phylum Chordata; class Actinopteri; order Anabantiformes; family Helostomatidae; genus Helostoma; species Helostoma temminkii. The sequence goes on along the minus strand of OMLM01014065.1, from coordinate 42,520 downwards.
CATGTTTTTGGACTGTGGGAAGAAGCCGGAGTGCCTGGAGAGAACCCATGCAAACATGGGGAGAACATGCAAACTCCACACAGAAAGACCCTGGCCGACCCCGAGAATCGAACCCAGGACCTTCTTGCTGTGCTAACCACTGCACCACTGTGCCGCCCTCACTAGTACACCACGTGTATTAATCCACTATTGAAAATATTTCTCAAAATTCTAGTTGGTGTAACATCTGAGTCGCTCAGGACAGGTACAGTTTAAACAAATCTGAACATTAACTAACTATGAGGGAATTAATTACCATTGTCACCCAGTAAACCAGTAGCTTTCAGCAAAGAAGCTCCACTGTGATTCATAGTACGTTTTTGCTAAAAATATATGTAAATAAAGCAAAATCCACAGAAACAATCAGAACCTGATAACTCGTTCTCAAATAATAGGCTGCTGAGCTATTAACCTAATGTGCAGTGCTTGAATAAGCTAGTTTTTAATGAACTGAACATGACAGTTTGAACTAGCAAACTGAATGTACTACAGAACTGTAGAAAATCTGAATCAGCGCTGAACATTGTGGCCATATGAATTGTGACACATTCACAGTACATTTGGACAGTCATGTGGTTGCTTAGAACGACAAAGTCTGTGTCTTTTAGGTGAACTGAATGAATTGACTTGATTCAGCCAAGTGATTCCAGGGTTTCCTCTAATGTATAAATAACAGTCAGATATCAGAAAATATTTGGATACCATCTAATATTGTTAGTTCCAGTCTTTCATGGGATTTATTTACAAAACTATATTCAGAATATTAATTACAAACGTAACATAACATAACGTATTTAAATGTCAGATTTTGAGCAAGGATTATATACAAAAATTCTACCTTTCACCTATATTTTCCCAAAATATGTTTCTCTTTCTTTGTTGTTTACCCTTTTGTGCTCTGTTACAGGTACAATGTGGTGTGACATTGTTGTACCATTGTTCTCTGTCATCTAAAGATGTACTTTTGTGAGCTACATTTACTGTAGATGCTTGTATGCCAACACAGACACATCCGTCTGAGCAACATGAGGAAGTGTTTTAGCACTGATGACAGTTTTTACCTGTAACTGGACTTGTTGTGACAACACAAAGTACAAAGATTACAAATGTCATGGAAACTTTTGCAGCAGCTTGTGGAAGGTCAGTGAGACCTTGAAATAACAGTTCAGGTCTAGTGTGACAGATGTGTGTCTTACGTACAACAAGCATAACTCATTCTTACAGCTTTGCAGTCCTGTCGTCTGTGGAAAAGTGAATAAAAGCAATGTTGAGATAATTGAGGAAGAATATCACAAATAGGCCTATAACGACAATTTAACTATAACCAGTCTGCTCTGGTGCAATTTGTAGAATTCATTGTTTATATAAAGTATTTTGAAGACCAACAAAACAATCACTCTGACATGATTTCATGTTAGGAAAACATAAACATAGGAAAACATTACTGTAATATGCCACCAGAAAGCAATTCCAATTAGCTAATCAATGTCAAACCTTCATCAGGGCCAAATATCTCATTTTTATTTTTCTACACTCTGGCTAATGTTTAACAGTGACCAAAACGTTTGTGACGCTGATTTTCAGTCAACAACATCATCACAACTACAGGACATCCCTATTTTAATGGACCATGGAAGAGGTTAAATGCTAATCAGAACTTCTGGAAACAGAAATGGAAGTTAAGTACATTTAATCTTTACAGACCGTGACTAAATACTTCCAGAATATAATGTCAGTAATTTGTGTAACTTCCAAGAAAAACACCACATCTGATTTCCTGTATGCAATGAAAATCTATTGTCCGACACTGATCACTGTTTACTCAAGCACTATACCCTTGTACAATTACTTCATTTCATTTTAGAGGGAAATAAATGATGATTTTTACAAGTCACAACAAAACATTTGATCGGCTTTCAAAATATGGTGCATTACCAATGCTGCAAAAGGAAGATATTATGAAATATCTACATAACAGCACAGAGGTCCAAGTTCATTTCTCCTGTTCCAATGACACATCGCTGGTAATGTAAGTTTATTAATTTAAACGGTTATCTGAACATTAGAAAACCCTTTTGCAATGATGTAAAAAGTTGTTTTGTTGTGTTGTTAAGCTATAAGGGTTGATGCTGTCTTTCTCCTTTGGAGGATTGCAATCAAAAGATTTACTTAGGAATTTCTCTTCTAAGAAATGCAAACATGCCTAAACAAAGCATTATCACTTCTAAGAAAATTAGATCACTCTGAACTATTTCTGAGCTTGTTTTACCTTTGAAAACCCACATAACAACTAGTAAGGAGATTATAAACCCTGCTAAGTTTTCAATGTGAGAGATTTGAATCATATTTACAAGAAATGCACGTGATCATAGGAAGCCTTGATGACTAAAAATTCTTCTCAACTAATATTTGTCGCGTAATAAAAAATTCTAGTCCTACTGGGTAATTTACGCTAGTTAAGCGTCACTTTGTTCGATGTATTTTCAGTTAGTCTTAATCCTACAGCTACTCTGCCCAATGCATGATTCCAGTGGAGTCTTATTTATCATTAATTCTTTCTTTATGAGACTACAACAAGATGAAATGCTAAGGATGTGTTTTATTCTTCTTGTATCCAGGTATACATATCTCCAAATTTGTTATAAATACCAATCACATTAAGTTAGTAATGTTGCTAATATTTAATCTCCTTGTATATTATATTGTTTCCCCTCTTGCATCTCTATCTTCTGCTTCCACTTAAACTTCCTAAGAAACAGCTGTTTAATCATTGTACTGCATTAGGAAGTACAAATTCATCATTTCAATTGTCATCAAAACAATTGTCTATTATTAAAAATATATATATTTCCGAAGTATCATTACACATATGATTTGTGGAGAAGAATAAGTGAAAGAGGTATGACAGTATTGTATGAGGTGAAGGTATGAGCACTTGAGACACCCTTTTACAACATGGTAATGATTTCAAAACACCAAATGAAATCACATACTATTAACAAGTCAATTGTAGGATATTAGTCACTAGATGGTTGTTTGAGACAGAAACTGAAGCAACACTGATACCAAAGCTGGTGTGTTAGATATGTAGTAGTTCCTTTTAGTATGTATAACACCTACGGGCATGAATGAATGTTTGGATGTCTGATGAGGACGGGAATTCTATGAACTTCTGCAATCTGCTTGGTATGACTCATGAGATATACAAATAAGTTGTTATATCCAGGTCCAGGAATAGTTTTGCATGCTGTGCATAGGTCTTCTGTGAATGTATGTAAATGTGTTTGTATAAGAGAAACATTTACATGTGAACTATTCATTTCTGCAGCGACCAAATCTTAAGGGGGGACTGCAGCGTTTTTTGGAAATATTCTTCTTTGCATATTTCTGAGAGTAAAAGAAAACTGAAACCACCCTCATTTTTGTGCATTAATAATAGAACTAGTAAGGACACAGTTCAGCTTAGCTTAAAAGACTGGAAGCCGCAAGATACAATGAGTAAATAAAAGTTTATCTTATCTGTATAAAGGAAAATGTAAACATGTCAGTCCATCCATCATCCTAATTGCTTGACCTCTCAAGGCTCGTGTGAGTGCTGGAACCAGTCCCACCAGTTATTGAGTGAAAGGTACACCTTGAACAGTTTACAGGGCAACCATATAGAGGCAGACAACCATTCACGCCCATAGGCATTTTAGAGTCTCCAATTAACCCAACTGCATGCTTTGGATGTTGGAAGGAATCAGACTACCTGGAGAAAACCCATGCACACACGGGGAGAACACCAGACCAAAACTAAAGACTGCCCCACTACGAGTTGTTCTGCATTTTGCAACAACTAAAATGCTTGTGCCTGAGGACCTGAGAGGTCATCTTGATTCACACATGTCAAACATGTAGGCTAGTGCAAGCAAGTACAATTACTTTAAAATCAACATTGAAACTGACAAGCAACCAAAAGAAAAGCACATAGACTATCACATTGTATGAGTGCACACCTTTATATTCTTCTGTTTTTGATAGTAATGGTATGTATACCTGTGCAGACAGCAGAGCACATCTGTGACAAAAGTGTTTAATTTGTCAAACTGTTAACTGCACAAACTGTAAGATCTGTAACACACAAACACACCTTCATCTATTTATAAATATTTGTGACATTGTTAAGAGTTATGGCTGTGTTTGAATATAACAGGTTTGTATTTTCAGACTAGGTGAAAATATGTGGATAGAGTTTTGATATTATTAATGCCATGACATACGATGTGTTGTTTAACCAGGTTGAAAATGAAAATCTCCAAATGGCCTCAGTGGATATGGGTATGAAAACAGTGTTAGAGTGAGGGCATATATTGGTTAATTGTAGCGTTGACGACGTCCATTTCACTCACACCTAGAAGCCATTTATGTTTCAAAGTTACAGAGAATTTGGACACCTCCAGTGTGATGTTGGAAAGGAGTGTGGGAACAGCTTCACACTGCAACAACTTTAAAAGCACTTCCGGAAATTCGAGTGTTTCAGGTTTTGGGGAAACTGATCTTTATCAGGTTAATTGTTGATTTAAGAGTGCGGTCCAATAAACAACTAAGTTATAGCTCTGGTATGCAAGGCTTTTTTAGGCCTTCAAATGTTTTTCCATAATGTGCAACAGTGATGCGTGTATGTCTGATACATAAACAGGTGAGTATGCTCTGATATGACTTCATGTTTTCGGTGATTCCAGACTGTTAAACAGGTGTGTTGTCATCCTGTGTTATAGTGTTTTGAATGAGTTCCTTACCTCCGGTTTGACCATGAAAGGCTCTGTCAGAGGTTCTACAGGTGGTTTCTGTAATGTGTAATGTACACGTCAGATGAAACATCCTGACCAAACGAGAATGGAAACAGTGCCAAGTGTTTCTACGCACAGGAAGTCATAGACATACATAGCATGAGGGTTAGTCTTTGTATTTTCTGCCATTCCTTTTTTGTTTGGACTAGATATACAGTAAATTTAGTTTTCATTAGTTGTGTTTTTCTTGATGTCCTTTGTTTTATTTCTATTCAATTTCATTTGTGTTTTTTGGGGCAAATTCATGTGCAGATCAAGATTCACTAGACAGTGATATAATTTTCACTCATTCATGCAAAGAAATTCCAAAAGCAACCAAAACCAAATGGGTGTAAACACATACAAATGAAGATGAATCATCAGGTATGCATCTTAGTTGCACAATGCTTCATTGTGTGTGTGGATTTTTAACCTTAACATTTTTTTTACATTTGCAGTTTAGCACTGTCTTTCAGACTTAACTTCCTGCCCCACAGGAGTTTTTAATAACCAGACACACAGTTTAAGAAATACTTGGTTCAATTCACAGAAGTAGAGTCAGACACCATAGAGCAAACTTCTTAATGTAGGCTTTAAAAGGAATCCTGACATGCCTTGGGCTTTTTATTACAACAGCTGCTATGATCTAAACAATGTGTGTTCCTAAAAGTATGATAACACCATGTCTTAGTATGAGAGTGTCAAAACTGAAGTGAAAATACCCTTTCTCTTAAAGATTGGCATCACATATTGACAAAAGGAGCTCTTCCATGTAATAGTCATGCCTTATACTTTAGCAGCGACACTTTACATCATAATGAAAGAGACTCAGCAACAGATATTTGAATATTGCAGCACTCCTATCAGTAAATGTGTAGATACATGTTAGGTAGAGTTTCAGACTACAACAGCTTAAGTGCATTTTTTAAATGACGCTAGTTGTTCTAAGAAAAATCTAGGATTTTACAGCACAGCAGACTAATTTGTTCCCCAAATGTCATTACTGACTCGAAGTATTTCACTTACAGCTGAAACAATTAATGGATTAGTCGATGAAATGAACATTAATCACTTAAACAGAATATTTTTGGTCTTTGGATAAAGATTTTTCAGCTTCATTTTGATTCACACAGACATAGGTCGACAACCATGCAATTCTCTTCAGCTCTCATTAACTGGTAACTACTTTGCTAACCACTTTTTTCAGCAAAAACTCTGATTGGAATCTCTGATTCCAGTTGAATGAGCACTATGTTTTACAATTTGAAAACATTTCATAGATCAAATTAACAGATTAATTTATGCCAAATACAATAAGTGTGATGCATTCCCCTATGCTTACCTCCGTTGCACCCACCGACAGCATGTCTCTTTTTCTGTGACCTCCCCCTCTGACTAATCATCACAGTTTACTTTCTTACTTTCATGCTGCATAAGCAGGCTTAATCATCATTCATTTGAGGTCATGTTTCTGGTCCTCTAGAAGAATAAAAATATTACCATATAAGTAAAATATTTACTCGCTTTTACCTTTATTTTTAGTCTCTCCTCCTCCTACCTTTGCTAACTCCTGGAGGACCAGCAACAGAAGTTGATACGTGCTGAGCAGGTAGAGAACGGCAGGTTTTAGAGTATTATTGCTAAAAACAGCTATCAACAGTGCTGCAGGTCAGACAGATACACAATGTGTCAGCTCTCTTCCAGTGGTTCAGTGCCAGTACTTCATGTGCAGAGGTGGAGGCTGCCAGCTCCCCGATGACCCCAGTTCTTGCCACCTGCAATGCGTCACGTACCTCTGGTCCTGTACCACGACCTCCATGCCAGGTCTGGGTCCAGGGAGGTCGTGAAGCAGTCAGCGGGAAAAGACACACTGAACTCTCCTGATCTTCTCCCACACAAGAGTCCACAGCCTGCCCATGCTCATTACACTCACACAAAGCAAGATGTGTTCCCCTGCTCGATCTCATAGATCAGGACTTGAGCATGCCACACATTTATGCACAATGGAATCATAATATGTACCCTCAGGCCAACGACGTGAGGAAAACAAATAATGCACGCACACAATTAGGTCATTTTCAGGCTTCATGTTGTCAAAGTCCCTCAGACAAGGAAACCCACGCTGGTTCTTTGAAGTACAGAACAAAGATTATGAGTTGGAGGAAAAACTGATGCACATGACTTAATTAATATAATTGAATTAATATAAAAACGAAACCACACGTACAATCGGGTTGTACGTGTGGTTTTGTTTTTAAAACTCTGAGGGGAGAAAATAAATGTACTCTCTGTATTACTTGTGACAAATGTGTGAATGGATGGGAAACTCTACTTTGTTGTGTTTATGATGTCTGGCAATTCCATCACCACTCTGTGCCGACCGTCACGTCAGCATTCTTTCCACCATGCT
>OMLM01014065.1:0-35240 GCA_900302695.1 Helostoma temminkii | reverse complement strand
CCACCATGCTTTAATGGGTACCCACAAAAAAGTAATTCTCCAGTTGCACAGTCAGCCTATACTGCTGAGGCACAGTTTCCCGTTTGCTTTTGGACAACTCATGGTGGAAATTTTCTCATTTTCCCAGCAAAATGTATATTAATAATGGAAGGTTTTAGGGATGTGCATAATACCACGGCCTATTAATTTCCCAGTTTGCTTTTCGACACACACCATGTAGCATGTATTACTCAAGGGAGATTGACAGTGGGTCAATCTGGTAGGGCAGATATTTCTCTTACTGTGATGGTTTCTCAAAATCACTCCACACATATACAGAATACACGAACCCAGAGAAAGCATCATATTGTTCCACCCAGGTGAAACCTCTTGTTTCCCCATATTAAATTTAATACTGTTGTATCTTAGTAACCTAAAATCAACACAAAATTGCAGTAACATGAAAACAAGGTAGTATTAATTTTAAAGTAATAGTTTTCATTGCCTCCGGAATATGGACTGTTTTTTTTCTTTAATTTATTAACACATACAAGGAAGTGGGAAGGTTTAAGTGGGGAATTTAACATCACCTGATTTAAACACCACAACTTGTTTGGGAATCAGAAGTTCATGCCAAGTTCTCTCACAGCACGTAGACCTCCTGAAGTCTGACATGTTTGCACATGCTTTAGCCGATGTGCTCAGTGCTTAAAAGTGAAAGCTTCTCAGCTGCGTGCAGTGAATAGTGTGCACACCGAGAGTAGAAATCACTAAGGGAACATAAATTAAAGACTAAAACAACTCTTCCACTGTTGATGTGGAAACTCATTTGATTTAATTTTACATTAATGTACATTTATTCAACATACATACATAATTAAAATACTTTATCTGTAGTTTATTTATTATTCTGGACAGTGTGGCATGTTGTCCATATGCACTTTCAGACATTTGGACATGTATGGAAGTATATTTATATAGAGAGTAAGCACACATAACTACATTTGTGAAGTTTGAATAAAGCTATTCTTAGCTCAAGGTCTGTAAAGTGTTCCTGATAACAGAGCACATTGCATGGAAGTCTATCAAATACAGTTACCTTAGCAGCACTTAAGTCATTTTGATTTACAGGTCAATAGTCCTTGAGTGTCCTGAACAAGAGAAAATTATTTAACTTTTATAACACAATGGACTGAAGATAAGATATATAAAAGATAAATATAAACATGTTTAAAAACAGAAATTGTTCCAGGCAATTCTAACTATTGTCTATAAAAATATAAAACAGAAATATTGTGCGATGCAGTTAGTACTTTTGCTACACTGTAAAAAAAAATTACATGCAACGTAACGTAAATTTTACATCATTACACAGTATTTTTTACATTTTTTTAAAAGAATGCTCAAAACACCACTAAATTTACAGCTAATGAGCATTATTAGATGTTTTACCATGAATTTACGATTAAATACCTTAATTCCAAAAAATGGTAAGCCCCTTTTGAAGAAATATAAATAAAAACATGTTAACTTGCAACTTGACAACATAAATGTATATTTACAATGTTTTGTTAATAAAAATACACCAACACATTATTTTACGGTCAAAATATATAAAATTAAAAAATGTGAAATACTGTATTTTATAAATATTGCCAGTTTGTTAGTAATAATACAATAAAAAGTTAATTTTGCACTCAAAATTTATGACAACAAAAACATACAGTACTGTGTTTTTTTCATTTTGATTATAAAAAACATTGTGTACCTTTACAAGGTGTTATATATAATGTTAATAAAATAATAACAATAACAATAAATAAACAATAAAATATATTATAACTATTACCATTGTGACTGTACTCTATATAAATTATGTAAATTTACATGAGATGTTGGTAAAATTTGTTGGCTAAGTATTAAAACTGTCAGATTCCCAACACATCAGTAACACTTCTCTGCACCAGTAGAGCCTCATTAACAGCAGCTAAAAGGGTGAAACAGGACAGACTAGACAGCCCAACATCATCCTTTATCATTTTGGTGTTGAGTTCTACGTATACAGAATGGCCCACATCTGGAGCATATTGTTGGTAAGACAGTGTGATAACCACAGCGAATTACATATTTAGGCTTCAGCAGCTGAGGATGGGGCAGAATCCAGCATTTTCAACAGTATTTTTCAAGACTTTTATTCAGCTTTTAAGTTCCATCTGTCTATGTTGTTGCCATCTACTTTTCTAGAAGGTACCCGATTGATTCTTGCAAAGAATTTTGCTTGTTTACACCTTATTATGGTGGCCTGGTGGATCACTGGAACATCAGGCTGGCATGCACACATCTTCAGGATCAGATCCCAGCCTACATACCAGTGTGTCTATGAATGAGACACTCACTGCTAGTTTCCTGAATGCCCCCTGTGACTGCCCACTGTTTAAATGCAGAGGTCAAATCACATTGTAACATGCACGTGTAACATATGCACTCAACTAAGCTTCTATTCTATTACCCATTTTACTTGCCTGCTTGTCTCTTTGCTCCTCATATTGGCATGAAGTCAAAATGGCAACTCTTGAAGTTAATTGGAGACCTTGTGTGAGCTATTTTGTTTGTGAACACACAGTCCCATTACTTTTGTGAGCATTTTGTACTAAAAAAGACATAGACATTATAAAAGTTTTCTTTTTCTTTTTTCTTATCTTATAACCTACATACTCCAAACTTTAATACTGATGTAAACCTACTAACATGAAGGCTGGAATCTGGCACTCTATTGTAGTGTACACTGGCAGTAGCCACACAAATTAGATTTTAAATCACAAAGTACACTAAATGTATAACTGTAATGATGCAGTTTGGACATCACTAATAAAATGTTTTTGTATTTTACATGCTTGTGTCAGTACTGACATAAGACCAGAGAAATACATTTTTACGAGATTTTAAGTTCATAAAAACAAAGACTTTATTACCTGGCTTAGTTCTCATTTGAAATACAAAAATGACATACCAAAAATTATTATTATATCATTCTTTTAGAGGGTATTAAATAAATTAACAGTGCCATCTAATGTCATACAGATAGCACAATAATAAAACAAAAAACAATATGCTTGATCAAATGAAAGAGATGATTAATATAAGTTGAAAGCAGAATCATGAGGCTCTGTGTAAGTATCTAGTCCTGTGGTGAGATGCAGGACCTGGATCACACAAACTCCTCTGTGTATGACCTACAAATTGCTTTGTCCTCCTCATCTCTTTATATATCTGGAAATACATCAAGGTAAAACAGATTTCTGTGGCAGTGATCACCCCTATGATAACACTTGTTTGTCCATCTCACAAAAAATATAACTTTTAGAAAAAAAAAAGTATAATCTTCAAAATTGTGTTCAGTTGACCACTGATGCCATCTGAATAGTGTGTCAGCTCTTGGGATAGACTAAAAATGTGACTGACTGCTGAGATAGACCATTTTGTTGCAGCCTTTATTAGTGTCAGTTTTACATTAAGCCTGCATGAAAAATATAATTAGCAAAATTGTATGGATATTTTAACACCCGACAATCAAACTGAATAACAATGCTATTCTAAACAATGATGCAGCAATGAGTTATTAGTCATTTCATTACCCAAGTCAACATACAGACTGAAGTAAAAAACTGTATAAAAAAAAAAAAAAGGAATAGAAATAACCTAGACCAGATCTATATCAGTCATTCAGTAGTTGAATACTGTGCTACAGATGTGAAAGTGTCTAGCCAAACTAGATAAAATAGACATGTAATGCACTCAACTATGTATCTGAAACTGTAAAATAAAATTCAAGTATCCAGTTGCAACTAGAACAATAACTTACAATGCAGCAAATCGTTAAATAAATAAACAGGCTTTAGTTCTTGAAAAAAAAAAAGTCAAAACTATACAATATTCTGTTGTTTATTTTAACTCTCCATAACTCATCCATCCATCTCTTTTCTGAACCTCTTAGTTCAATAGACAAACAACCATTCACACTCTCACTCACACCTACGGGGAATTTAGGGTCCCCAGTTAACCTGACTGCATGTCTTTGGGCTGCGGGAGGAAGCCGGAGTCCCCGGAGAGAACCCACGCAAACACGGGCAGAACATGCAAACTCCACACAGAAAGAATCAAACCCAGGACCTTCTTGCTGTGAGGTGACAGTGCTAACCACTGCACCACCCTCCATAACTCATGTTATGCTATAAATAGAACACTCAATAAATATATAATAAATAAATAAATAAATACACATATAAAAAAATAATAATAAAATAAACATTAGAGCTCAGTAGTCCTTTCTTTCAAAATGAGTGTTGGGTTGATGTCACTGCCACGTGAGTGGGATGTGCTTGAGTTGATGATAGTGGATCCTGTCTCTTTGATGTTAGGTACATAAAAAGATGCTATGGGACAGGGGCCCTGCACATTATTGCACACAAGCTTCTGCAGGGAGGCAGTGTTGACCATGTCGAAGCCCACAGTGCCGCCAAAGGTGCTGGGCTTCCAGTACTCCGGGGAGCAGATGGGGTTTCCCATTAAGCCCTTGAGGGAGAACGGGGCCCCCATCTCCACCATGGTCTCCCCAAATATGGCGTTAGGCCTGGGAGTCTCCACCAGCAGGCCTGGATAGAGCTCTACAGCATCGATATGTCCATACATCTCTTCCAGCAGTCCAGCCATTTCTTTGTCACCTGAGCAACACAAATGGGAAATCAGTTTTCATTAGCTTCTTCGCTTACTTCTTACACTGACTCAGCAGCTGAAAAGCTAGAAGCTAGTCTAAACATGAGCTCTGTGTGTGTTGATTCAAGTCCAGATCATTAGATAACAATCTACCTCTTCCACTTCTCATCTCTCTCTCTCTCTCTCTCTCTCTCTCGTACATTCACAAACCTCTTTACTCATCACAGTTAGTTTTAGAATCAACATTAAATCTTGAGGAATTTAAATCTCCTCTGAAGCAGGAGGTCCTGGTTGTATGTTTACGTCTTTCTCTCTGTGATGACAATCTGCTTACATTATCTCAAGATGAAATGAACATCTGGGTTTTAAGAATGACGGAAATGAATTCCTAACCTCCAAAGCTGCTAGAAACTAAAACTGTGCTCAGTTTCCTTAATAACTGATAATCTTACACATAAGCTGTGATCTTATGATCTGAACTATTTGTATTCTTCCAGAAAATATTCAAGTCCTGCAATCCACACATGGCTGTTAACAATGCAGTGAAATCTTGGCAGCATTTCTGTTAACGTCATGTTGATAATAACCTAACTTATCCTCTGACGTCATTCTTTGCAGGTACAAGTATTAAGTTTTGTAAAGAATCTTACCTGTCAGTTCTTCAAAAGAGCTGTAAGGTTTCATGGAGAATCGTTTCCTGTAAGCATTCAGAGACTGGTAACGCATTTCTCTGCTATGCTCTATGGACTTAATGGCCACATACAAGATAGCTCCTGGGACATTTCTGCCACCAGCAACCTAAAAAACAAATGAAAAATCAGTTATAGAGCTTTGAACACAAATATAAATTATAATAGCTTTCATCTCAGTGTAAAGCTGCCATAAGAGCATTAAAAGTTCTTACCCGTCCTGCAATCTGCTTGGTGAATGAGTCCACCAGGCTGGTGATGCCATGCTTAGTCATGACAGAAGTGTTGAAGACAAATTGTTTGTAGCTGTATTCTTCCTCATCAATGTGGAATGAATCAGGCATAAGTGGGTGCCAGTGGTACAGGGTGTTGAACTCGGATGCAATGCGGTTCTGGTACTGGAAGCGTTGGTTGAAGAGCAGCTCGGGATCGAACTTGAGTTTGAAGTGATAGCCACTCAGGTGCTGTACATAGTCTTCAATTACAATCTTGATGGTCTCACCTACAGCATAAATGAAATGAAAAAGTGTTTTATATGATGCAAATATCCCAGACATTTAAAAAATGTGGTTAGCTAACATTTTAAATGAATATTATTCATAATCACAGATGTATTTGTCTGTAGTTTTTTAATAATTGAGAATAAGTAAACGTAAGAATTTTAATCAGGATTTTACCTTTTTGTCGAAAATACTAAACAATTATTTTAATTAATTATTACTAGAATCTGAGTCATTTTCTTTGTCTTATTATTATGCGTGGCAAAATATGTAAATTATTTAGTTATGATTTGAATGTACTAGTTGGTATACATGTAATGAAATTTGGTCATGGAAAAACATTTCCTCTTTAGCAAAAGAATTTCTCAGACCTCAGTTCTCTTCCTGAAATGCTCCATTGTATGAAACGTAGTTCTGTTTCAGTTACCAGTACAACTTCCACTACATACCACATTATTGTTATCATTATAATTACTTACTTTACTTTCCTGACTACACTGTAGTGAATGCTTTTAAAACTTTTTTTATCTTTAGCTCTTAAACTTACCGATCAGAATGAGCCTGGCGGTCTGGAAAAGTCTTTCATCATCCCAGTAGGGGTGAACCTCCTTCAACACATCACACACGCGGTTGTGTTCCCGCAACCAAATGGTAGCATACATCATGAGACCAGGCACTAAGCCGAACGCCTCGTGGCCCACAGCGAAGCGTTGAGACTCTGGGACATGAGGAGGGTAGAACATTTCAACATCCACGTCCTTTACTGTTGGGGGGTACACCTCTCCATGCAGGATCTACAGTTTTGCGAGAGAGGAAGCAACTGTTAAGACACTTGTGTGGTCCGAAGATGTGACTGTCAAGCTGCATCTGTCTTTGCTCATACCTGATATTTAAGCTTGCCGTCCTTGAAGAGCCTGAGCTTGTGTTGCCTCTCCAGGCTGTCTCCATAAATGTGACTGAGGTCCACCTGAAATCATAAACAAAACCATTAATATGCGTTCTATTACTACTTTAGTCTCTTTTTCGCAACTGCCTTAAAATCTGCTGTACTCACCCCGTGGCCTTTAGATTGAGTGAAACCAGGTCCTTTCTTAAAATCTGATTTGAAGAACTGGTGGGTGAAGTGCTGAGCGAAGAATGCAAACATCAGACTGGTTCCTTGTGGGTCTGGGATAAACTGTCTCCTCATCAGGAGCTTCTCAGCCAAAACTTTCACATCAGGTAGCTCCTTCTTACCTAGAGAAACAGAGGACATTACAATAACTATACAACACTATAACACACAATACTGTAAATTCCTTATACACATCAAATGAAAATTATAATCACAATACATTTATTCTGGCTTGCTTATGCATTTTTTTGGTCTGTTCTTTGAGCATATTTGCTCTGTGTTAATCTAACAGATTGAAATATTCCCATCGTGTAATGGAGCCAAGTGGCCCTTGCTTTGTGTTCAAGAATCTGAGACAACTGGTTTTCTAAAGGTAAAGAAAGTGCTCACCTACTACTCCCATAGGGGTTGGACAGTCCTCTGGCACAGGGGGGAGAGTGCGTGTATAGTAGGACAGATTGGAATAGGCCTCCCAGCTTTTGTAGCCATAATCTGCATTGTAAGTTGAAGGACTATCAATCAGGTGGGTTCGAGCTGGAGAGAGAGGGAAAACATTTCATTATTAGTATTATTACTACACCTGGTTTTCTCCAATGTGCTGCACAGATTAGTTAACATGCTATGAAGGCGTTTCTAATTCACGTTCTCATTTTGCCGGCAGCTAGAGACACTTACATGTCAGCACATAGCTCATTATGGCATCCCGAAGAAATGAGATGTTGTTGACGATGTTCCAAAAACCCTTGAAGTGGGTCAGAAGGTAGTGGACAGTGTTGGGAGATGGTTTCAAGGACAGTTTGAGCCAGGTGAGAAACTCAGCTGTGAAGACCAAGAGAGATAAAGGTGTTTTAACTCAACAAATCACCACATGAAATGTTTACTAACTGGATTAATCTATGCTGATGTTATAATACTTACGTGTTGTGCAGTTTTGTCCATAAAATCCTGTGCGTGTGCAGTCACATTCATAATTATCTGTTCCAAGTGCTGTGCACACGCCTCTGTTCTGGCATGGCTCTGAACAACATGGATTACCTGTTGTGCACAATATTAGGCGGTTACCACAAATTCACTTATAATCGAACAAAACTGTTTGGCTTATAATTACTGTAAAAAGGCTTCTACGGGCAAAACAATACTTTTTAAAAGATGAATAATAAATTCAAACTCTTTAAAACGGAACTTTTTAACTTCCCCAACTTCATAGACAAATGCTAAATATATTTTTCTCGCGTCTACTTACTTCCTTCACAGACAAGAAAGCCCAGAGCCAGCAGGCAAACGGTAATTGTGAATCTGTTCATACTCCGAAGGATGTGGCAGCGCTTCTCTCTCTTTCCTTTTCGCTTGCCTCCGCGCTTGTGTCTCCGAACCTGCTCTCTGACGCTTTTTATTTTGTCTTGTTTTGAGTACGCCCCCCCCGGAAGTGAGGTGACCATATCGAACTACTAGCAAAAGACCTGCTGTGGAAAATTCTTTCTTACACAATCACAACACAGGTTTTTGAATTTAAATAATGTTAATAATTGTTTTTAGCCGTTTTCTTAATTTCATTTCCCTTGTTAAAAGGATTATGGATATTTAATATGTTTGAATGAATTTAGTATAATAACCCATGGGTGAAATTTTTTTATCCAGGTTCAAACAGCAAGTTATAAACATGATCGGAGATTTGGAATAATTATATATTTTCTTGTTTTTTATTTGTGGCAGGCAACAGTTCTTCTGATTTAATTTCCATTATTCTTCAATTGATTTTCCCCAATAAATAATATGTTTGAATGAATTTAGTGTAACCAACATGAGTGAAACATTTTTATCCAAATTCAAACAGCATATATATAGCACATATTCAACGTATGTCAATAAAGCGGACTCTTTTACTACATGTATAAAAACATACCACATAGACTACATGTCCATACAAATGTGATTGTAATTCAAGATAATTTAACATTTAAGAGATGCGTTACCAATATATGGTGTCAGATAGTGTTTCAGAAATTAAATGTAAATGAGTAAACTGAATTAACGGGAATAAACTTAGAAATAAAGAAATAACTTAGAAATAAACTTACTGTGCCTGTTTTATTTCATTATTTCAGACATTTTACGGAATTCAAAGAACTGTGTGGAATCAAACCATTAAACCCAAAGGGTCTTATAATCGATGTATAGATGAGAAATAGCTGTAGGTTAACGCACAAAAGTGGATTTGACTATTTTGCACGTCAATCGTGCGTTATATTAATTCACAGGAAAAAAATGTTTTAAGTGTCAACAGTCTGCCACCATGTGGTCTTTTTCCGCGCACTAGTGCGCACTCACAAGGCGGAGAGCACTCGTCAGCTGCAGTTCACAGCGCTGAGTCAGTCTCTGACTCTTTTCCGGGGTTTAAAGTAACTCTTTCCTGGCTGCAAAGTTTTTCAGTAATTATTTAAAACCATTATTTTCAGTCTGTTCTTAAACTTTAAGCGATCCGCAGCTGAGAAACTCTTAACTGCCGGGTGTGAGTACTGCGGAGAAGCACCTCCTCCACCTCAGCTCAGTCTTGCAGTGGAAGAACGATATTCTCAGCATGACTTTTTTCAGGATGAGAGTTGATAGCGTTTGCGAGTCAGGGTAAGTTTACATGTTCCTATCATAATGAGTTTTCAGCGGATAAGAGTGGAGAGGAATTTGGAGAAGAATGTCAGCGCTCTTAGATGTGGTTTAACCAGAGTCTTCGGGACACTGACGCAATTCAGAGAATAAGGAAACTGACAACGCGTCACTTATAAATTCTGACTGTGTTGTGGCCGATATTTATATAATAATAAATGTATCTCGCTATCGCCATATACCAAGTTTCCTTTTTTCAAAAAGGTTTCGTTTTGATGTTTGCTCTATTATGCTACACCATCTGAAGCAATAATAGTATTGTGTCATGTTGCACACTGCATCAGGCCCTGTCAGATACACGTCCCAGCTACAGCAATGTTTGAACTGACGAAGTGAAACCAATCTAGATAGGACTTAAAATGAAATGTCTTTTGGGAAATGCGCAGCGATCCATGTCTCTACACTTTGGGGCCAAAAGTATGCTTTTAAAAAACTATGAATTGTGCTGCTGTGTTGCGTCGTGGCTGGATGTGCGTGTCTCTTTAATAATTTTGCGTCCGCGTATGAAAATGTGCTCTGAATTCTCTGGGATGATGATGTTGGCACATTCACTCATTGTACGCTGCAGAACAAGGGCAGAGAAAATTGGCACTTTTCACAAAAGTTGGACCACAGACGCAAACTACGTGACCACTGCTGTGAACTCACAGACGCCCTACGTGCTCTCAGTCCCCGCAGTAATAATACGCTTTGGTGAACAGCTGAGACTGACTGACCTTGATGCGCTATCACCAGCTCTCCCCTCATCCCCCACACATACACACACAGTGTATGCAAATTCGATATCTACACATGTGTTCAACCATCATAAAGCGAAAGCATTAATGGTGCTAAAAATAACAATCCTCACTGTGCTTCCAGGACCAAACTACACATTTCACTCTGCCTGTTGTTCAGTCATATCATATCCAGTTCATCGCTTTTTTGTTTTTCTGTAATTGTTATACTGGTGTGCTTAGTCTTACAACATGAATCATGCCTCTTATTGTGGGATAACAGAAAGGGTTGAACACACTTCCCCTTGCCCTTGTCAGTATGCTGCAATGATATTGATACAAAGCTTTAACTTTTATAGGAAGGTTAAGATCTTAGAGCAATATATATGGTTGTTGATGCTATGACACCTCCAAATAAGATGACAGTCCTTTCTCGTGTTATCTGCTATGTTTAATCGCTGGTGTTTTTTTATGTAAATGCTATTTATTAAAGCTGTGTTTCTGGATTTTGACATTTACACTTTCCTCTTTCAGGCTCTAAATACTTCCATTCATGACTGAAGTGTTCCCGTGAGTTTTTGACAAAACCTTTCCTGGGAATTACTCACCTGACAACACAATGGCTTCTAATATTATTGTGAGTATTAACAGTCTATTACTTCCTGTATGCACGGCATGGAAAACCAAGCCAAGATGAAATACAAGTAGAGATTCCAGTGGTTTCACATAACATTCCATATAGTAACAGGTATTCATGTAGCACCTTAAGAAATGGCAGTTATACACCAACAAAGCAGAAACTTTCTGTGCGAATATCACAGCAAATATCTCAACAACAAGGTTGTGTTTGTCATAGTGGGGTTAGATAAGGATTGCAAAGACAACACAAGGAAACAAATAGCTCCGCAAAGCTATTTCTAGCTTTCTGTTAGAAACACTATTTAAGTGACCCGTATGTCACTTCTGTATGCTTAATTGAAACCAGTGTGTCTCTCTTACATAGTTTAGCTACATGCCATCAGTACTTGTATCCCTCATGACTAGTCACACCTTAAAACTGGAATGAATAACTGATGTTGATAAAACAAACTATTAGGCACAAAACAGCATAACAAAGATGCAACTATAAGCATTTGTTGTCTCTGTTTTATGGAATGTGGAGGAAAACAAGAGTATGAGGAACAAGGCAATAACAATTTGAGGAAAGTACCTCCTCAAAGATTCAAGGAAACAAATTATAGTATCTTTTGTACAGGTTCGGTACCTATGGGATAGAATACTAGGAAATAAAACAAGTTTGGGGAAACTTATGCTCGAATAAAACAGTCTGTGGCAGCATAGTGGAGGAGTGGTTAGCGCTACCATCTCATGGTGTGAAGGTCCCAGTACACTCTTATCATGCTTGTGTGGCATTCCTTCACACACTCCAGTTTCCTCACACAATCAGAGACAATTTGTCTCACAAATTTGTCTAAAATTGCCCATGGGTGAGCATTTCACCCAACGACAACTAGGATTGGCTCTAGCACCACTGCAACCCTTAACAGGAAAAGTGGTTTAGATAATGAACGGAACAATGTGCACTATCAAAAGATTACTGAAAAACATTAAATATGCGTCACATTACCTAAATGATCAAAAACTGAGTACAGCAATACAAAATTGGAATAATCAGTAATTTATGGAGTAAAGCAAAGTACAGGTTAAAGACTAGTCAAGTGAGGAGACGATTTAGCTTAACACTTTGTTTAGATTCACTACAGTGTAGCTGCTAATGATAATTTATGTCATCCTGTCATCACTATTTATAGCACTGCATTCCACTCCTGACTATAAGAGACCTCTTTCATCCATCAGTAGTGTAGTTCTTTTCTGGATGTGTTTTTTCCAGAGCATCTGTAATGACACAAAGCAAAGTCCCTCTGGGATTAATAAAGTTTTGAGAATGTTGAATCTTTTCCTGTTCCTTAATGGTTGAAGTACAGTCAAAACAATACTTTTGCCATTGCGCATGGCACGTACAAGGTAAAGTTTCCCCAAGAAAAAATCTGATATCCATCTGAAAAAACATAGTTTGTGTAGATGTTCAGTTGATATCCATGTTTTCTACCTTATTTTACCTTAATTAATTTTATTGCACTGGTTCATCCAAGAAAAACACACTGTAAATCTCAGCCTGTATGTGTTACTGCATGTTTTAAAATGTGCTTTCTATCTAAATGCAAGAACAACATTTGTACTCTCCAGTGTGAACAGCTGCAAAGCTAATCTTAAACATGAGGATTTTACCATGAATTTCACAGTCATTGTAAAACTGCCAATAGACCCAGATGTTCCCACAGATTACCACATTTATCTGTAATTAACCTATTTATATTATGCGTCAGCTGTGTCTGTTGTCATTCAATAGAGGTTGGGCTATTGTGTTTGCAGGGTTTGACTTGTGGGGCTAAACTGACCTGAATGAAACTTGATTTTCAGGTGGAACAGCAGTTTTCTCACAAATTCAGTGTGACAGTGGTTCGAGCTGAGAGTGTCACGAAGGGAGCCCTGGGTGACCTGTGTGAGTCTTAATGCAATGTTTTGCCTCTGTTTGTGTGATTCTCACATTCAAACATACTGTTGCACTTTATTCACAGCACGTTGCATGCACATAGTAGTTACATGTACTGTATGTGTTCCGCCATTGAGTAACACTGTTGAATGTGTGTGTGCAGTGGACACCCCAGATCCGTATGTGGAGCTGTTCATTCCAACTGCCCCAGAGAGCAGAAAGAAGACCAAGCACATAGACAACAACATCAATCCGAAATGGAACGAGACCTTTCACTTCATATTAGACCCCAACCAGCACAATATTCTCGAGGTTAGACCTGCATTTCGTTGCTTCGTACCTTATTTACCAGACATGCAGGGATGTAATGGAGCATAAGCCCACATAAACACAAGTTGTCACTTTCGCCTGATATGAGATAATATGACATTTATAGTATCATCGCAGAAAATACAGTCATAAGAGCTTAGTTATTGAAGCTTGATACGTTTTGGACTCAGCTAAATAAACTGGAAGTTTGTCGCTTAACTTAAATGTAACTATAGCCTGCTGTTATTTAATCCACTCAGATAACATTAATGGACGCCAATTATGTAATGGATGAGACACTTGGGACGACATCCTTCGACATCACCAAGCTCACAGTGGGTGAGACGAAGATTGAGACCTTCCTCATTGGCAAAGTGAGACATTAAAATACACACTTTTACATACAAATACACAATACACATGCAAAAGACACTTTGACAGATTCATTAATATAAACTCATACTGTGTAGGTAGGCATACTTTAGGCAGCAGATGCAGTGCATTCCATGTGTATGGAAGCTAGAGTGTGCCAACTTAATGTCGTTAGATATTTTAGTGGTTAAAATAAATTATATCATGATTTGTCAGCCTCTCCAGAGCTGCATGGTCTATTTTTATTTCTCCTTTTTTCTGTTTAAATAATCAATGATTTTACAAAGCTTGCAAACATATTTAAGATAAGTTTTTAATTAACTATCAGTTTTCAATATGAAGTGAGGCTTGGACAAAATTGTTGGTACCCTTCTGTTAAAGAAAGAAAAACGAACAATGGTAACTGAAATAACAAGAAACTGGCACAAATAATAAATAAAAATGTATTGAAAATTAACTAATAAAATCTGGCGCCATTTTTGAATTGTGGTTAAACAAAAACATTAAAATAAAGAAATTAATAAATCTGGCCTGGACAAAAAAGAAAAGATAATAATTTGATCACAAGGACATGTTAAACTAAATTATGTCCTGTAATTAGCGTCACAGGTGTCTTCAAACTTGTCAGTCTGCCTATTTAGAGAGCGACATGAGGAAAAATGATGACTAATTGAAGAGACAGATAATGCGAATGGTAACCAGAACAACTTCTAAAGAGATTAGAGGTGAACTCCAAGGTCAAGGTACATCAGTGACAGATTGCACCATGCCCACCATGTCAATGGACGTAACAGAAGCAGACTGAGGAGGACTCTACTGTTGAAAGGAAATCCTTAAAAACAAAAAAAAAGGCGTACTGACAAACCTATTTCTAGGAGTCGGCCAAAATACCTGTCGACAAGTCTCAGTGGGAGAAATAACTTAATTGCAGTGATTGCCTTTAAATGTTGTACAGCAGAATATTAAGTTAAGGCCACTGTTCAGGCCACTTTCATTGGTTTGTTCTTTTTTAACAATTTTATCCACGTTTGTATGTTATATGTGAAATTTCTATTTGAACAGCCGATAGATCAACCATAATTTTATTGTTTTGACAGGCAACCAAAGTGTATTTAGAGATGTTACTGGAGATCTGGTAAGTATTACTTTTAAAATCAAACAGATTAATTATATTTCATTTTACAATAGTATTTGTAACACTATTTAGAATTTCCTGTTTAACCAGGAAACTGTCTGTGAAAAAGCAAAGGTTTGTGTACAGTCACAACCAATTCAGCAATACATAGGAATTTACCTGGAGCCGGGCAGAATCTAAAATTATGACATAAAGATGCTTGATTCAGTAACAACAGAAGCATGTTAATGTTGAGTTAAATGCTTCATCATTTCCATAGTATCATTACATTGGGGTTGGTGGTAGAGTTTTGAAATGCCATGCATATTTGAAGGGTTAGTAATTATAACAATGATGACTGTCTTTGATATGCGTTTTTTTACAAACTACCTGGATGCTAAACTTATGATAATGATCAGTTTCCACATCAATGGTATCAATGGTCACATACATGGAGAGATAATATCTCCTAGATGCCACTCAGACAAAGAAACATGGGTTTTAGTTTGTCTTTCTATTATCAGATTTTAGTAAAACGTATTTCTGTAACCTGTGTCCCCAGTACTAACCTGGACCTGCGGTTCAGCCTGGCCCTGTGTGAAAAAGAGATACGGTTTAGACAGACCCGCAGGGAGAGAGTGATGCTGGGCATCAAGAAGTTGCTTGACATGGAGAAGCCTCGTTTCCTACCAAGCGCTCCAGAGGAGGTGGGAAAACAGTTTTAACTGAGATTTGATAAGGCAACTGTTAGTATTGTAAGCTAAAATGGTTTTCTATATAAATGTTGTGTTATCCTTTAAGTTATTAAATACGTATAATTAATAATTGGTTCAGCAAACATTGTTAATTTTTCATTCATTCATATTTCAGATGATTGACAATGATTTTGACATTTTGTCAGATAGATTATTCATTTTCTTATTCATTGTTAGGTCAGTAGTCTGATACTGAGCTTGTATTCGTTCATTGAATATAAAGCTACCATGAGTAGCTGTTAGAGTAAAGTCTCTATCAACAGCTGTAGAAGTGTACTTCCATAAAACTCCTCCCAACAGGGTTGTGCTTAGGTGTTTTTACAGTTATGCGTTTACTGACAGCAATGGACAAGTCATACCCTGCAACTTCTTCCTCTCGTGACTGGTTGCTTCTCACTATTTAAATGTTGTACGACATATTCTTACCTATAGGAGAACCTAGTAGAAAAAATATTAAGCCTGCAAGCTTGTTCAACCAGTCAGCTAAAGTGTGCTGCTACATTCACATGACAACATCTGACATATTTTTCATGTCAGTAATAAATTGCAGTCACAAAACTCAGTAAACTATGCTACTGCTTGCTACTGTACCACTTTCCACACCCTGAGTTTTTGTCATGGGCAGAGGTGATGTCATGACCTAGATGCCAAATGTGAATGTTGTACATATTTTGTATTCACTTTCTTGTGAGTTGGCTGACTGAGCTGCACCTTAAATATTCAGTGAGATGGTGAGATATGTTGCTGTGGCCTGCACATCAGGACCATTGGACACCTAGCAAACCTCATAGTATCAGTAGGACCAAGCACAAGGTCTAATTTCAAATGAACATAGGAGCAAGTCATTGAAAACCCCACTGCAGCAACACACCAGGCAGAATCAGAAACTGGCCCTAAAACCAAAGAGGTAGAGTTCAGTTGTACAGAGAGAGCTAACAGCTAATAGTAGCTTTGATAAACTAGCTAGATAGAGGAAACAGGGTGGGTAGGGGAAAAAGTGAATGTATAGTCTTACAGGAAATAATTTCTATTTTCTTGAATTTGTTTTGGTTTAAAAAATCATGTGAAATTATAGGGCCTTTAACGCTGCACATGTAAAGTATATAAATAGTAATGCTGGCTGGGAATTTGTATGTGGTATGTTTGTTGTAGGGTTTCTTGTTCTAGGACAAATTCACTGTTAACATCTGTATTATTTACTGGTGAAGAAGAATAAAACTGCACAGAAACAGAAACAGTACAGAGCTTTAAGGTTGTCACACTGAGCAACCAGACCTGATGCAGACTTGTGACTAAATTTAAAAAGTGTGATTTTTCATGTGCAGCTTCTGTTTTACTCTGATCTATGCTCTGTTTTATCTCCCTGGTGGGGTTGAAAGTTTTGACATGACACCCTTGGGGTCTGGCGGTAATCTCCACCCTTGCGTGTTTGTGTTTTCACCATATGCAGGAAGCTTCAGAGGAAGAAGATAACCAGCTACTGCCTTCCTCTGTGCTACAGTGTCTCTTAACTTCACGACTTACACAATTAAAGTTGTCGTAATAGTTGACAATTTGAGGGCAAAAGTTAAGAACTGTCGCTAAGGCATGACAAGTGGCATGGTAGCCTCACTGCATAGAGGCACAGGAGGAAGTTACTCAAGCCGAAAGAATGAGCTAGAATAAATGTGAAACTTACACTATTAGCTATATTAGTTATGTGATAATGCATCCCCCCCTCCATCTTCTTTTCATTATGACTGCATGTATGTGTGTGCTGCAGGTGCCAGTGATAGCCATAGCGGGCTCAGGAGGCGGTTTCCGTGCCATGGTCGGCTTCTCAGGCGTGATGAAGGCCCTGTTTGAATCTGGGGTTTTGGATTGTGCCACATATGTCGCTGGCCTCTCTGGATCTACATGGTCTGATGTTATTTTTCCCTCTCTTTAGACCTGTCCTCTTTCTGACCTCTTGTCTTTATCTTAGTTGCCATTGTTTCTTTTGTTCTCTCTTTCTTTCTGACTGTCCTTCAGTGTTGCCTCCCCTCTTGATCTGGCAAACCTTCCTGGCTCTTCTGCTGGTATGAAGCTGTCACCAAAAAGAAACCTCTGGTTTATTTCAATCTTCATGTTTGTGGAGTGACTTAGTGGCTATGACTTCCTTATAAGTATAGTACCTTCTGCACAAACCTTCACATAAAAGAGCAGATTGACAGTTTTAAGTGTTAACTGACTGATAACATTTCATCTTGCATTTAAATTTGTATAGTGGCGCTTTGTAACTTTCTTCCTCCCTTTAAAACCTGTAGGTACATGTCCACTCTGTACTCCCACCCTGACTTTCCAAATAAGGGCCCGAAGGACATCAACAAGGAGCTAATGAAAAGAGTTAGCAGTAACCCCTTGAGGCTGTTGCTCCCCCAACACATCACCAACTACATCCAGGCCCTGTGGACAAAGAAAGCTTCAGGGCAGCCTGTTACCTTTACAGATATCTTCGGTATGCTCATAGGAGAAACGCTTATACCTGCGGTAAGAGTCACCTGATAACTGTGGTTTATGATTATCTGTTGTTTTTTTTTTCAACTGATGTCTCATCCAAAATTAATTTCTTTTTCATTTTGGTTGCTTTTCACTTCTCTGAGCGCTTTCCATTATGTTCACATAAGCATTGCCAGTCAAACGGACATGCAAAATCTGCTACCTGCAGAACTATCTGCAGAGCATAATATGTAAAAATGCAATATATAAACTGAATAAACTGATGTGACTGTAAATACAAAGAGTGTGCTCTCTCCTACCAGAGGATGGACACCAAGCTAAGTGACATCCAGGAGAAAGTAAACCAGGCCCAGAGTCCACTTCCTCTCTTCACATGTCTGCATGTCAAACCAGATGTTTCTGAGCTCATGTTTGCAGGTAGATACTTGCATTTTTCATGTGCATGCTTAAATTATATGTTGCATGTACCCCAACTCCCTCACAGACCTTTTTTGCATTTGTAATATGTAACTACAGGTGACTAGATGAACCACATGCAAAATAACCACACTGAACACATTTCCTTATAATGCTGCTATGCTGCCACAGAGAGAATTTGTCATAATGTGGTGGGCTGTCATTTAATGACACTGGTGTGGTGTCAGACACTGAATAACTGAATTATATTAAAGAAGTGTTCAAAAGGACATGTCTGGGTTAGTCCCATATTGTATGACACTTCCTCTTTGTTGCCATTGCCTGCACAGCAACTGTACACCACACATCAGTGTAACAGCTGAAAATAAAGGAATAAGAAAAATATGCAGGGTCCTTTGACAGTAAATTTGCAGGTCATACAAATGATCATTTCACTGCTCAGTTATGTAATCAGCCATTAGGATGCCTTGTATGTTGTGTCCGCATTTTGTTTGTATCACTGTTCTTTTTTGGCTTTAAACAACAAGAACAACACTGACAGAAGCTCCTAGACTACAATACTGCAATAAGATATCCTTACTAATAATATTTCACTTAGTGTAGACATTGTACAGTGTAGTGCTAGGTCACTGAAAGTGTGACATAGACAAGACTTGTTCTTCTGCTTTTTCTTGACTCTCTCTTGCCTAGAGTCCCCAGTTTATTTACAAGGCCGCTCAATGGAAAATACTGCAGTGTCAAAGGCAGCTTATCTGTGTGAAGTTTAGCTGTGGAATCATCTACACAATCTACATTATCTAATCTAGTGTGTTAGGTGTAGTTTTGTTGTATATGTTTGTGTCTTATAAATGCCTGTGTACATTTAGGCAATGGCTGCATAGCTAACTGTGTTTTACAGCTTGCTGTTGTAAAAGCTTTTACATTGTCCAATACTCCAATACTCTTTCTCCTAAATGCTGTTGTATTCTGAGTTTTGCTTCACATTATTCACGTCATTCATTAATTAAGCAAAATATAAAGGTTTTAAACTAGACTTCAACATGCAACAGTTCTAAAACATGGGGCCACAAGAGTTGGTAAAATCTAATCTAAAACTATTTTAGCTTATTATGTATATGTTGGTCAGAATTTCAGTTGTACAAATCCCTATGATTGCGTCCTAATACCTGCCTATCAACTGAAAATGCAAATATCATATTATCATGATAAAGTTCCACTTAGCTTTAAGGTTTGCTTCATGGAGATGCTAGCATACATGTCAACATTTAGCCTTGTTGTAGCAGTAATTGCTTATAGCAATGGTAATGAAGTACAGATTGCAGTTGTCAACAGAAAGAAGTTTACTATATATTATATGTTGTTTTTGTTTGCTCATTTCTTTTATATTAATGCTTACCTTTCAATCTGTAGACTGGGTGGAGTTCAGCCCATATGAAATAGGGATGGCAAAATACGGCACCTTTATGACGCCTGATTTGTTTGGAAGCAAGTTTTTCATGGGAACTGCTGTAAAGAAATACCAGGAAAACCCTCTTCATTTTCTGATGGGTGAGAAATCAGTTTTCATTTATGGTACAGAAATAAACATCACAGTGCTCCATTATACTATAACTCTGTGTTTTTGGTGCGTCAGGTGTGTGGGGAAGTGCTTTCTCGATACTATTCAACAGAGTGCTGGGAGTCAAAGACACCGCTGGTGGCAGCACTATGGAGGAGGAGTTAGGTAATGTGTCTCTCTCTGTGTTTCTTTGTGTGTTCAGATAAATGTGCACCTTACTGACGTAAAGGGAGTAAGCACTGAACAATGCTTGCTTGCAAAAGTGTAATCCAGTAACTAACGAGATCATCTCACCATATTTGTATTCATATCATGTCATCTTTTTTAGCAGATGATTGTTTGGTTGTCAAAGAATTTTTAATATGTACATTTCAATTTTTCCAAGAATTTTAAGGTTTCTCGTCCATGTTTCCCTCAAATTTTAGATAATTTGTGACCTACTGAAAGTTGTGATCTGATCCAACTGAATGGGCTGTGTAATAAGATTTTGCCAACTACTGTTACACCAGGAATGTCTTCTACTTCTTGTAGTCCTTTGTTTTTTGTGATCTACTGATAAAAAGTTTGTTTTGGTTGAATGCATTTGTTTGAAGTGACCTTTAAACATTTAGACACAGTGTGACAATACAGTGTACAGAAGTGTTAGAAATGCCCTAACCCAGTTAAAGAATGCAGTAGTGTATTAGGCATATTGAATTTCACTCATGGCTTATGTTTGTAAACAACAGACAGTGAATTTGATAAGTTCACAAAACTAACAAAAACTGACTTAACAAGCTTCGAAGCTGGAACCCGATGAGTGAAATTGCCTTTTGTCTTACAGAACAAATCAAACCACAGCACATTGTTGGAGAAGACAGTCTGGACAATGATGACGAACCACGCAAAGGTGAGCAACACAAATATATATGAATTCATAGGATAAGCCTATAAGCAAAATACTTCTTTTGTAGTATTATTAATTCAAAGATGTGTTTGAATTATGTTTCTAGCATATGGCAAATTGATAAGAAGTACAGTGTACACATTGTTAATATTGTAAATGACTATTGTAGCTGGAAACTGTTGTTTTTTTAAAGGAATATTTACATAAAAGTACAGAGCCCTTTAATCAGCAAACATTAGTACTGTTTTTCAATAGCACATTATGTTTTCTAATGCAAACATAATGTGCTATTAATTTAAAAACAAACCTGATCGTTAAATAACCCTTTTGCATTAATGGTAACACAGCTAAAGACATGAATGTTTTCATGAAAAACATGGTGTGTATGTCCAAATGTTTTACTGGTAGTGTACATCAGGTCAGCTGCTGTGATAACTGTCAGGTCTTAAAAAACTGCTTGAAGTTCTCATTTCTAAGTTTTTGGTTTAAATTTTCCTACGGAAAGGATATTTTATGCTTGATATTGCCATTAATAATGTTGTGCAAAATTAATTCAAGGAAGTGAATGTTAATGTTATTTGCAATTGCAAGCTTTATTTCTGAGATATATTAGAAAGAACTAAAGAAAGAAAGAGGAAGAAAGAAAGCGTGAGAAGGGGCAGGGTAAAAATGTATTCCTCTTTTTATTTTGTTAACCCTCTGATGCACACAACATATACTACTAATTTTAATACACATCATGGGTCCAAAATAGGTTTTATCCTAAACTGATTGTTTTATTGTAATATATTTGAAGCAAAGTTATGTAAAATAATCAGTTACAGAGAAAAGGCTACTTTACACATCTAACTTAATGTTAGAGTGAAAGTCGACAGTATGAACTAAATCTATAGCAGCATAACTAAGAGATGGTTCACCTGAACCAGCTCTAACTATAAGCTTTATCAAAAAGCTTATAGCTAGTTTAAGCCTAGTCTTAAAAGTAGATACGGTGTCTGCTTCCTGAACCTGAACTGGGAACCAGTTTCACAGGATAGGAGCTTGATAGCTAAAGGCTCGGCCTCTCATTTTACATTTTGAAACTCTGGGAACCACAAGTAGACCTGCACTCTGAGAATGAAGTGTTCTGTTGGGATGATATGGTACTATAAGGTCTTTAAGATATGAAGGCACCTGATCATTAAGTGCTTTATAAGTGAGAAGAAGGATTTTAAATTATATCCTAGATTTTACAGGGAGCCAATGGAGGGAAGCTAATGTAGGAGGAATATGATCTCTCTTACTAATTCCAGTCAGAACTGTGGCTGCAACATTTTGGATCAGATGGAGGCTTTTTAAGGAGTTACTGGGACATCCTATTAGAAGGGAATTACAGTAGTCCAGTCTAGAAGTAACAAATGCATGGACTAGTTTTTTAGCGTAATTTTGAGACAAGATGTATCTGATTTTAGCCATATATAGAAGGCAGTTCTAGAGAGATTTCTTTTATATATGAGTTAAAGGAGATATCCTGATCAAAGATGACTCCAAGATTCCTCACAGTAGTGCTAGACTCCAGTGCTATGTCATCTAAAGTAACTATTTGATTAGACATCGTATCTCTGAGGTTTTTGGACCCAAATAGAATAACCTCTGAATTAAGTAGTAAAAAATTGCAGGACATCCAGGTCCCTATGTCTTTTAAACATTCTTGAAGTTTGATTAATTGATTTGTTTTATTAGGTTTAATGGCTAAATATAGCTGCAGCTATAGCTAATACATCCGCATAGCAATGGAAGTTTATTGAATGTTTTCTAATAATGCTGTCTGGGGGAGACATGTATAAGTATTGGTCCAAGCACAGAACCCTGAGGGACTCCATAACTAACTTTTGTGTGCACGGAAGACTCATCATTAACATGAACAAATTGGAACCTATGAGACAGATAAGATTTAAACCAACCTAGTGCTGTTCCTTTAATCCCAATGACATGTTCCAGTATGTGTAATAAAATGTTGTGATCTCTAGTGTGAAATGCAGCACTGAGATCTAACAAGACAAGTATAGAGAGAAATCTGTTGTCTGAAGCTAATAGAAGATCATTAGTAACCTTAACCAGAGCTGTTTCGGTACTATGATGTATTCTGAATCCTGACTGGAAATCTTCAATAAGGTTAATCCTGAGCAGGTGGCCACATAATTACGTAGCAACTACTTTTTCAAAGATCTTAGAAATAAAGGGCAAATTGGATATCGGCCTATAGTTATAGTCTTAAATCCCTGAATCAAGAGCTGTTTTTTTGAGCAGGGGTTTAACTACAGCAAGGCCTGTGGTACATAGTTTGTTAGTGAAGATGAGTTGATCTGATGTAACACAGACATGACGATTAAAGGTAATACTTTACTGAGCAATCTAGTTGGTAATAGGATCTAAGAGACGAGTGGTTTAGATGAGTTAATGAGTGTGATTAACTTAGCATGAGCTACAGGGAGGAAGCAGTCTAGAGAGAGAAGCACCATCAAAAGTAGGATGTATACCGTCTCTCCCAATCAGCCCAGGTTTTTCCCCAAAACTTTTCCAATTGTCTATGTAGCCCACTTGTTAGTGGGACACAACCTAGACAGCCCTCACTGGTCAGACTGGGAAGAGGTTCCAAGAAAATTACAGAGTCCGACATTCTTTAAGCAAAATAGCAACAACTCCACGTTAGTTTTTTGTGACTTCTGTTTTGTGCAATCGGGCATCCTTATCTCATGCATGGATTATTATCCTATCCAGGAGTTTTGAATATGACTCGTTATCGCCTGCTCTGGCCCCTGGAATACATGTAACTATGGCCACTAAGTCTCTAGCTTTATGTTTCTGCCAATAACCAGAGTGGGTTTCGCAGTGGGTGTGTGGGGAAAATCCATTTGAAACATTAAGTGGTTGGTGGTGAACCTTGGGTGAAGGTTTGTTATGCCTCCTACGGACCGTCACCCAGCCAGCCCTGCCTCCCGGCTGCTCGGGAGCTGCTGGGGGGGAGCTAACTCTACCGGGAGCTAAGTTAGCTGGCCTTGCACAATTCCCTTTTTTTGCTATAATTTTGTAAAGTTTGTTTGAAATCTCAAAGATTTTGGTGTAAAACACATTCAGGGCTAAAAGTCAGAGTTTGAGAAAACCAATCACCCTGTCAATAATAATCAAAAATCTATTAACCATTTAAATTAGTACTGTCTTGGCTGACTTTAGTGTGCAAATTTGTTGTTAATGGTTGTTAATGCAATAACACACTGTCTCAACCGGTTATTTGACTGGTATACATGAACAGTTTAATCCAATTGTTTTTGTATGGCATCATTTTGGTGTTCAGGTGGGACTGAAAACCAGGATGCAGAGGACGAGTTTCATCGCACTGCTCAGGCCAGCTGGGTTCAACGAATGTTCACATCGCTCTTCAGTGACTCCGCCTTGTTCAACACAAGAGAGGGCCGAGCTGGGAAGGTACCTGAATATGTTCATTCACAGGAAAGCACTGAAATTAAAAACACTACATGTTCTTTTCCTGTATTCAAATTCACAGTAACCTGTCTCTTTCTCTCTCCACTGGCTCTAACTGGTTCTCCCTCTGTAACCAGGTGCACAATTTCATGCTGGGCCTGAACCTAAACACTAACATCCCGTTCTCTCCAGTCACTAACGCTTGTCCTGGCCCTCCACCTGAGGAGGAGGTGGATGCCGTCACAGGTAAGAAATATACAAGAATTAAACATTAAATTTGCATACTGCAACATCAAATCTCCCTGCTGCTGAAATTAATAGGGCTGCAGAACTTGAGTGCTTGCTCAAGTGAGATTTGAAAGAAAGATTAATAAGGGTTAGGGTGTGCCGGCCAAATGGCAGCAACTTATAGCAAATTATGTCATTTAGTTCAGTATTATGGCGACTCAAAATGTATTACATTACATTAAGTGTGTAAGGCATTCAGAGACATTAAGCTCATCCATGTTTCAGAAATGCTCAGGGCCCAGTTGTACGAATACTTACAGAGTAGAGTCTAAATGCTGCATTTTGGACTGATCAGAAATGACTCCTGAATTTCTGGCATGTGCACATACATTGCCACAAACAAGTCATTTTAACCAATTGTTATTTGTGAAAATGTCTAGTAAAGTAAAAATCTCTTGACAGTCACGCACACTAAAATTTGGCTGCATACAAAATGTTTCGATTTGCATGCTGCATTGTTTATTTAATTTTGTGGGATTTTCTCAGATCCAGATGAGTTTGATCGTATCTACGAGCCTCTGGATGTGAAGAGTAAGAAGATCCATGTAGTGGACAGTGGCTTAACCTACAACCTCCCCTACCCCCTCATTCTGCGACCACAGCGCACTGTTGACCTCATCATCTCCTTTGACTTTTCAGCACGACCTAGCGACTCCAGCCCTCCATTCAAGGTCAGATTATGACTCATTTTACTTTTTGCTAAAAATGATTCCTGCAAACACAATATCAAGTTTTCTCACTTGTTACTGTATGCCACAGGAGCTTCTGCTAGCAGAAAAGTGGGCTAGAATGAATAAGCTCCCATTTCCCAAGATTGACCCCAAAGTCTTTGACCGTGAGGGCCTGAAGGAATGCTATGTCTTCAAACCAAAGAAAGGCGAAAAGAACTGCCCCACTGTCATTCACTTTGTCCTGGTCAACATCAACTTCAGGAAATTCAAAGCACCTGGTAAGCTTGTGCATTTGTGGGGATTGCCACAGCATGTGTAACAGGAAAACTATGTCAAGCTCTCTTTGTTATTATAATAAGACTGTTTGCCATCATGGCACATGAGGTATCTCTTCCTCGAAGCTGCTCTGTTGTATTTATCTTTATTGAGTTGGCAGTAGATGGGGGTTTTTATGTTTTGCAAAATGTTGGGCCCCTCATCTGAGTGATTCCCACTAAAAAAACAACTCTGCTCAGAGGTCATGGTGGAAATTACGTGTGTGTGTGTTTTATGAGCTGCTTGAGTAAGGAGTCAGGTGCTAGTTGGGGATCTTTTTGTTTCAGTGGGAGAGCTCTGTGTATAAACAGACCATACATTCATGAGACATACTGTACAAAGACACTACCACCACATATCCATAACTTCATCCTCACTGCGCGCTGTACGTTCAGGAGGTCATCTGCCCACATACTTCCGCAGTCTGTTTATGGACATTATGTAAGCTGTCTAAACTCAAGTCCAACAGAAATGGGGGAAAGGAAAAATACCATAGATGGACTTCCCCTTCAGGGAAAAAGTGATATAGGGTGTTATGGAATGAGTTTACTGATGTATACTTCCATTGCAAGCCATAACTCTGCTGTGTATCCCTTCATCTCTACAGTAATACAATTTAAAAAATGTAGGCGGACTAAATAGACCAAACTATTAAACAATACAATTTTTTATTGACCTTAGAAATATTTAATAATTTAACAAAATAATACTGATATAACTTTGACTGGTCAATGGATCTCGATGGGGAAGTAGATGCTTTTCTTACAATAGAAGAGTTAATTGAGTTACATATGAAAAGCTGTGTTTTGCTACCCTTTTTGGGTGAAAATTTCAAACACGTTTCATCTCCACAACTACAAGAGGAGGTGGAGTTGTGCGGTCAGATGTGTGCCCTGTGGTATGTGTAACCACACCTAACAGTGATGTCCCAGGATCTAAGGATCTATACACCTGTATATCACTGCAGAGAGAGATGTTAAACCACTAGAGGTCAGAAAAAACATTTTCGCTGTGTTATGTTGCTAATTTTCCAGTGAAAAAAAGCATAATTCAATTCAAATTTAAGGCATATAGTATATGCACACAATAGATTTTATTACCTCAATGGGCTGAACAAAAACTCAATTATCACACACGTATGGTATTAGCCTTTAGCTTTCAGTCACTTCACCAGTATGTTTGCACAGTGTCCCCCCACCTAGCCCACAAAGGAGTGCACAACAAAGTTTGAGCCTGACCTTCAACAAAACAATCACATTAACCAACCATATCAAACCAATCAAGAACAATAATTTAGTTTTGAAGGCATGTTTGAAGCCTCTAATTTGAACATCTACAGTTTGTTGACAAACTATCTGCTGATGAAGACTCAAGAAAATCCAATGAATAGACCTTGAAGTGCTTTTAAACACACTTAAACACACACACTTTAAACTCTAAATGAGGTCCTACTTATTAATGTGTTTTAACAGGTGTTCCCAGAGAGACTGAGAAGGAGAAGGACGTTGCTGACTTTGACATCTTTGATGACCCAGAGTCGCCGTTTTCCACTTTTAACTTCCAGTACTCCAACGAGGCATACACTCGCCTCCATGATCTCATGGAGTTCAACACTCTCAACAACCTGGAGGTCAGTGCTGTCTTTGTGAGTTTACTGCAGTATGTTAACTTTGAGGAACTGAAAATAGCTGTTGTTGGCATCTTTACCTTACAGTCAAATTCAAGAAAAGCTTTAAGGCTTGGGTAGTACCAGCGTTTGTTACAACTGTTAAGTCTGTCACTGTTAAGCAAGTTTTGCTAAGTAAAACAGTTTAGAGATAGTTAACGAGAGTTTCCGGTGTCTTAATGACAAGACACATTGAATGCTCAGCTCGAACAGGAAACTATACTATACGCCTACTGTAGGAGGAGCAGTAGGAAGATCAAGCCTTACCCACCTCACCTTACCAACCAGCGTCACACACACCTTCTTTTGATTTATTTCCTCTATGTTGTAACTTAACTATTCCCTGCATTTATTGTGCAACATAAAAAATTTTTTAATTTGAAATGCTTAAGTCCGGATAGTACAAGTCATGACTAGTTACAATGGATTTGTCTATGCAAGGTCAACTTTCTCTCACAGCATCTGAGTCACTTGGTGAGTAAGTGCCAAAGAGTAAGGTAAAATGTGATGCAGTGAATTAGATTTTACTGTAAGGTCAGTTCATTGAGATAGACTTAAATAATATATATAAAATATAAAGCATTTTTCAGTCACACGCTTCACATGTGTTTAACAAAACCAGCTTGAATAATGAATCTGCTCACCACAGTAAAGTTTGGTCATTTATACGACATTAATTAGATGAACACCGCAATCTGACACTTCGGACTAATTTGTGTAACCAGTATGAACATGTTTAGTAATGCCAGTGGGATGAATTCAAGGATGCCAATGTCAATTGGTTGAGTACTGTATCTCAACAACTAGAGTATGTGTCCTGATAATAGTGGGACTGCTAATTAAACTTGTAAAGACAAGAGGTTTAGTGACTTTATGTTGCCTGCGTTTCCCTCTAGCACCACCACAAGACTGGCATTTGTGTTTTTTGTTTTGTTTTATTTAGTTTTTTTATGAATCGTCTTGACATCTACTGGCGTCCACATGAAAAGCCTTTGAAATCCTAAGCAGTTTTAGCTACTTTATGATGTGATGATAATACGGTATTTATGTCCACACATATGCAAATCTGTTGTGTGATATTATTAAGCAACTTATAGCCACATTTGGAGCAGGTTTTAGTTACAGGCAAATAGTTGCAGGCAGGGCTGTCGCCTATTGGTCTTGTTTCCAAATTCTTCAACACAGGTGGATTTGAGCTCAGTTACATGGCTACACAACAGCAAATAAGTAAATGCATAAAAACAATGCAAAATAAAGCACACATTAAAACGAATTGATATGGTTAATGATGCGGAAATTACCACTGAACATATTTGTCTCTTGTAGGTGATTAAAGAAGCCATCAAGGACTGTATTGTAGCCCGGAAGGAGAACCCCTCGTGCCTTTCTGGTCCCTTCTCCCTCAGAGAGATCCCGAGAAAGAAGTCTCTCAAAAAAGATCCTCTCGCAAAACCTTGGAATCACCTGGGAAATGATAGCCAGTAGCCTGATCTGGATAAGCTTGACCTTAGGGTTTTTTATATGCTTTTGTCTTAAGGTAAAGCATTTTCTTTTTGGAAAGTGCAATCAAGTTAATCACTTCTCTACGTACTTTTATTCAGGAGGGTCTGTTACACTCTGGAATTGAGTGTCTGTAAAGAACCCTTACGTTTACTGGTAAAAGCCTCATGAAAACATTTACTACACAGTGTGAATATTCATCTGGCTGTATTTTCACAAACACGATTGCTGAGAAAATTGTTGGTGTTTACTGCCCACGAACTGTTTTCCCTGCTGACTGTGACAAAGACTGGATGCTGAAAATTAGCATTTATTAAACTACTTAGTATGACTGGATTGTTACAGCTAAGATCTGACTCCCCCACAAACAACTGGAGATTGTTTGGGAGCCCTTTCCTTTACTTTTGATAGTTGCTAAGATTCCTATGCCAGTTCCATGCTCTTTGTGTTTGACAATGAATGTCCACTTTGAAACCATGTGCTCAATATTGCATCATAATTTTCTATTCCCAGTTCATGTGAACTCTTCTTGCCTTCACTTTCACTTCACTGGCATTTGCGTCTTTCCTATGAATGTGCACAGCCATGCTGTTTCAAAATTTAGCTTTGAGCTGTGTATGTGCTGTAGGAGTGACCAGCCCCATCTGTACAGTAGCTAGAGGAACTCTTTCCATATTGACTATGCAAATCACCGTGTTTTTATTTTTTTCACCGGATGACTTGTCTAAACATGTAATTCTGTTTCAAAACATGGATGAGGAGCTTGTAACCATTGGTTTTGTTTGACGACAACTCCTAAACACGCTAAGTGCACCCCCGCGGATACCTCAAACATCTCAATGATGTTTACCCACCTACAGGGCGGGGAGTGTCTCATATTAAAGCCTCCATTTTAGAAAAACAAAACTTGGTACCATAGAAACAACCCTACTTCTCCTCTTCCTGTCTTCTTCCACTCTCCCTCCGCAAGGATAAAGGTGTGTTTATTTTTCTGACCATGATGTTTCCGAGAGCCTTTTAGATACAGACACTGTTTGTTTTTCTCAGGCCATTTCCTCCATCAACCAAACCAAGTCATTGCAGGAGTTCTCAAATGCCCCCATACAATGAAGTGGAACTTAGCTTAGAGCAAGGGAAGGGTCGGTGCAGTGGTGGGTGCGATCACAAGGCTATCAACGAGACCCAGTGGAATTTCACACACTACACCTACACCTGCAGCAGTGGAGGACTGGAATCAGACACACTACACCTATACCTGCAGGGCCCTGAAGACTACACACAGGGCAGTGGACCTGAAACAATTCCAAGTTTTGCTGCAGGGATTCACGACCACCAAACCTTTACATCGATCTTATAGAAGATTATTTGTGTCAGTTTTTCATGGTTATGATAAAAAGAAAGTAAAATTTTCATGTTTGTGTATTACAAATAGCTACCTATTTAAGCATGCAGCAATTACAGAGTAGCATCATTGTTAGTATCATATTTCTGAGTACTTGAGTACTACTCCACCTGATTTTGTCACAATATTTTCACATGGTTAGTTTAAAAACATCCATTATAGCTGCTTCAAGCAAGCAAAGCTCACTAGCTGCTGGATATATTTAATGTAGTAGTACTAGTGTTATCATCTCAGCAAGAAACCGACTTAGCATACTGCTACTACTGCCCTAAAATGTTGAAATATTCCTTTAAGACAGACTTCATACTCATAGCTATGTACAACAAAACAAGCGTCAGTGGTTTTATGAGTCCTGTCAAACTCTGTGAGCTATAATGTTACACTTTTGTCTGTATAGCATTAGGTTAATTAATTCCAAAAGTATGCTTAAACTGTTGCGATTTTATTTTGTAACTTCTTTTTTTATTATATTTCATGATCTTTGACAATGTTTACAAGTGTATACGATGCTCAGTGGTCGGTTCTAGGGAATCAAGACATGTACATAAATGCAGTGATCTCTAATGGTTTGTACTGTATTATAACTGGCAAAGCATGACATACGTTATTTTTATGTGAACTGTACATGATGACAATAAAAGACATAATTCATCTTGTGCGTTTCATTTTCTGTGAAAACATTATAAGCCCCTCCTTCATCGTTCAAGCTGAAGTGTTATTTCATTTTCACATGGTTATTTGAAAACCTCCAGCTGAAGGGAAAGTGCAGGGATGCAGTTCCAACATCTATTTTGTTTTGTTTGGTTTATATATTTTGGTTGCAGAATTAGTCTGTTTGGACAAATATTTTAACCATATGAAGTGTAGGCTGGCTCCTGCGTGTCTGACTCACCACATCACCTTCACATAATTTATTTTGCCTTCTGTTATGAGAACATCACCTAAACACACTTTATCACTTAGGCCTCTCTAACATCATCTATTTGAAGCATATTGAGATTATTTTAACTTTAAAACACATGGAGAGCATTTGAAATGTTTATATCTGATAAATGATAAATAATAAAAAGCAACAAAGGAAATACATTTATTAAATCAATAACATGCCTACTGCCACATAATAAAGACTTTGTAGACAAAAAATTCAGAAAATGATAGGTGAATCTAATCTTTAGACACAGTGTAGCTTTAGTATTTTCCATTATTCAGCGGTCGTGGCGCCATATGAGTAAACATAACTTACCGTGGATAGTGTGTGGGAGACACCCCGCATCACAAGTCGGGTATTGGTACTAGTAGAATCCAACAAATCATGCTCCAATGACAGTAAAGTTAAGTGGTTCAGATATGTGTCAAAATGGGAGGTCCTCAAAGGGGAATGTATTATCAAGTGTTATCTTTTCTCCTCCTGAGGTAAGAGGTCAGCAGTCTAGACAGCCGAAATAAAAAAATTCCACTTGTAACACAAAAAAGGGCACTGATGAAATGTAGCTCATTTCCCCTTTCTCTTGATTGTTGCTGAGATGTTTGTACACCTTGATTGGAGTCCATCAGTGTTAAATTGATTTGGAAAAGCACGCACTTTTTTATAGAAGGCATCACAGATGAGTGTGATACAGTGTATAATGTATCAGAGCAAAAGCCATGAGGTCAAAGGATCTGCCTACAGAGCTCAGAGGCAGGATTATTGCAAGGCTCAGATCTGGGGAAGGCTACAGAGAAAGAAATCTGCTGCAGTAAAGTTTTACCAACTTGGTTAAAGCAAAGTTTTACCAACTTGGTTGGTGGTGGTTTGGAAGTTTGGTACACACAGGGCTCTTTCAAGAGCTGGTTGCCTGACCAAAGTGAGCAATCAGTGGAGAAGGGCCTTAGTAAAAGAGGTGATCAAAAAAACCTGGTCACTCAGACTGAGCTCCAGAGATAGAACATCTGGGCTTTATGGCAGGGTAGCTAGACGGAAGTCTGATAAGACCTGATAAGACCAGGATTGAACAGTGTGCCCTCAGTTCTAAGGAAATCAGGCACCACTCTTCACCTGCCTTATACCATTCCAACAGTGAATTACAACTGTTTTTGACATTTTCTAATTAAAATGTTTTATTTACTGAGCAGCACAGCTGAAATTTCACTATTCTACAGATACAATGTATTGTTAGCAATCAAAATATTTTGCACAAATAGAAAAATGCATTTCCATCATATTGTGTATTGATTTTATACACCAGAAAGAACGTTTCCATCTTTTTTTGTTTAATGTTATGTTGAGCTAAGCTTGTTTTCAACCTTGATGAACATGTTAACCAATCAAAAACCATAAAAACTAAAACCATATAAGTCACTATTTTTAATTTCTAGCAGTCTCAATATGCTCTAAACTTTGAGATAAGTGCGACTTTACAAAACTACACAGCAGAACCACTTTCACCTCCAGAGAGTAGGAAACCACCCATAGTCTCTCCCAACCTAAAGACCTGCTCCAACACAACTCTCACTAAATCATTACATTCCCCAATTAAATCACCATCTCAGAGAGTACTAATTATGTGCTTAGGATGCTTTGCCTTAGTGTTAGTCCTTTTCTCTGGCACGGAAGCACCTGGCCCAACGCCCTGCACATTAGTGCTAATATCTGTAGTAGACAGCTTGTCAGAAGCTTTTCATCCATTGTACCTCTTGTGCAGTGTCTGCCACTATATGCATAGTACAACAGGAGGGGAAACTATGTCCATATTGAAATTTACCAGGGCCTGCCAATTTGCTCGCTCACGTGATGGTCAGGTATGTGCCTGTCTCCTCGCCTTGTAATGTGCTGAGTCATTTACATAGCACACATGGGGTGAGGCATTGCACAAAGCTTTCAATGAAGACACTCATGATTAATGCACGCAAATTTTCTCTGAATGCGTGTGTGTGAACTTGTGTTACTAATGTTTACACAGTCACACTGTGGAGACGTGAAACAAGCCCCCACATTAAGGCAAATTATTAAATTAAAGAGATTAATTAAAATTAGGCTAAGGGTTATGTTTGGGTTAAGATTAGAGAAAGCTTATGGTTAGGCAAGTGGTAATTAAAGTTAGGGTTATAATAATAAAAAAAAAGTCAGTGTAATGTCCTGTACATGGAAACATGACTGATTGTGTTTATATTTCATTGGTAAGAAGGAAGAGAGAGAACGCAAGATAAGAAAATATGCACACTTGTAATTTTCCACTGGTGTTTCTCTGAATAGTCTGCAAGCAGAGTGTATGTGAGTATTTGTGAAGGGGGGAGCAAGGCCAATGGCACGCCTCAGTTTCACAACCATGAAGCTTTATTACACACTTACACATATGCACGTCATATTGCAAACTTTCTCTGAAAAATACGGTGAGTGTGTTGTGTGGACAACTTTTAGTCCGAAGTTTTAGGACATTTTAGTTATTCCCCACAGGGAGAGTTCAAAGTGCTGTTTGAGGTTTTTTTGGCTCCGGTTTAAGTGACCAGCATGTGAATCAGCCAAAATGGGAGGTTCACAAAGGGAAATGTTATCCAATGTCGTCTTTTCTTTCCTCGTGAGGTAAGAGGTCAGCAGTCTAGACAGGTTATTTGGAAATAAAAAAATTTCACTTGTAACACAAAAAAGGGCACTGATGAAATGTAGGTGTGTCCCACTTCCTTGACTTCCCAGCAAATGGCTATGTTAAAAACCTGTTTGTATTGGTCAGAACTCATAGCAATGTATTGCGTGCATGTTGCCATGGCAACATCATAACACTCTCAGCCAGGCTTTAACATGAGAATGAAAAACTGGAAGGAGCAAAACTTTCACTACGTCTTTCTGTGTTTGTTTTTGTTGCAAATTGTCTGATTCCAACACAGATGAGTGTGTGAATTAGCAACATGGAAAGTATGTCGTTTCCTGCAAATGAGAAAAATGTTGCTCTCATGTGACGCAGAAAACTCTGACGTCTGACGTAGAGGTCTGTGGGATCTCTGCAGACCCCTATTACAGACCAGTTAAGTAAATACTTTCACCACAAAAAATGAAATGTTAGTCTGTAGACAACGTGACTCAGCATATACACACACACTTTTGATTCCGGTAGTAGAAAATCCAGAATTCATCATTGCAGCATGAATCTGTCTGTAAAAGCCCATGTTCTCCTAGGGGTGAATTTTATGATGCACAGGATTATACACTAGGAATTTGTTTAGTCAGAAACAAAAACCTTTTAAAGCATTATGCAAAGTCATTTGCAGATGTCAAAACATTAATATAATGTTTCAATGTGAAACAAATATATTTTAGAAACTCTTAAGACTGATAAAATACAGTTGCAAGAAAAGTAAGTGGAATGTTAGCAATTTCCTGGTTTTGCCCTGGTCATGAAATGTGATCTGAAGAATCACCATAGTTACAAATATCAACAGACACAATATTTCTAATCTAGTCTAGTCTTTATTTAACATACCTGTTAAACATACAGAGTGATGGTGGAAAAGGAAACAGTATTTTGGTAGCTGGTTGAACCACCTTTGGCAGCAACAACCTCAACTTAACCTTTTTTGTGGTGGTGGATTAGACTTGGACAAAGTTCATGAAGAATTTTGGGCCATCCTTTCTTATGGAACTGCTTCTTGCGTCTAATGTGAATGACTCTCTTGAGGTCATTTCACAGCATCTGTGTTGAGTTAAGGTCTTGGCTCTGACTGATCTACTCCAGATGGCTGATCTGGGTCTCCAAAGCCATTCTGTAATGCATTTACTCCAGTTACAGTAGAACAGTGTTTCGCTTACTTTTTCAAACATCACTTTGTATGTTTAACGGTATGTTAAATAAAGAAATCAGGTCACATTTCATAACAGAGTAAGGCAAAAAAACAGGAAACTGCAAATAGTTCACTTATTTTTTCTTGCACCTGAATCTATAATACTCAGGGGGTGGAATGTAGCGCAATGAAAAGTGATAATGATATAAATTTTATTATGATGTTTAAAAATAGCAGAGGCAAAAAGGCAATTTTAGTGAGCATCAAAAGAAATTACTAACAACAGCGGACGGCTATATATTTTGTTTATGGACATTGTTTAAATGAGATGGTGTCTGTCCATCAATTCAAGACTTGTCATGCATGTAG
>OMLM01014064.1:18780-41060 GCA_900302695.1 Helostoma temminkii | reverse complement strand
CAAATCAAATTAAACCCATAAAACAGAAACTGAGGCAATAAAACTCAAATTACAATCAAACGCTTTTGCTTAACAAGCATAAAAACAAGATTTTGCTTTTTGGTCTTGCCGGTGCTGGCGAACGTTTTCAGCCACATCTGTGTAGAATTTAACCCGAATTTATGTCTGAATTTAATTCCTGCCGAGAGATTGATTTCATGTTTGTGTTATATTTGATGATGAGCCACTCATCCACTCACAGAAGTTCTAGGAGAAAATACAAAGAAATACGCAGTCTGGGCAGTTTTTCCTCTGCTGTATGTCTCTTCAGGTGGGTAAATGGGAGAACGGTTCCCTTTCCATGAAATACCATGTGTGGCCTCGCTATGAACTATATGGGGGGGCTGCAACCAGGCAGGATGACCACCTGTCCATCGTGACATTGGAGGAGGCACCGTTCGTCATTGTGGAAGACGTGGATCCTCTTAGCGGGACCTGCATGAGGAACACTGTACCCTGTCGGAAGCAGATCAAAGCAGGGTGAGTCTTAAAGCTCAGATTTAACAGTATTTGTCCATCTGCCACAGTGGCTTCCTACTGCAGGACTGACAAAAGCAGACAAGCTTATCTGGAAACTGAATAATTTTGTTTGTGCTTGATGCTAATTTCTCATTTAACCTTTGGAGAGCGAGAGGTTCACACTTCATCAGTGTGAGAGTGACAGTGGCAGATACACCAAATCACGATCGCAGTTAACAATTCAGACGTGTTTGATTAAATAATGATCTGTTCATGTGTCTGTGTGTCTGTGCAGTAATCAGACAAAGGAGTCGGGGATCTACATCAAGCGTTGCTGTAAAGGTTTCTGCATTGACATCTTGAAGAAGATTGCCAAGTCAGTGAAGTTCACCTACGACCTTTACCTGGTCACTAACGGCAAACATGGCAAGAAGATCAATGGAACCTGGAATGGCATGGTGGGAGAGGTTAGCAGATAACTGTGTCTCACTGTATATGTGCAACACACTGTAAGAGGCAAACTATCTGAGGCTCAGGTTTAGTAAAAGACATCAATAAAGTGGCCAAATATAAAAGCTGTGCTATCCCCTGCTGTAAATGTTCAGTCAGTGGAAAGCAGCAAGATTTCACAGGTCAACAAATAAAGCCTCTTTGTGCTTGTCATGGTCATGCAAGTGTAAATTATATGACAGTCTCATGTGTAATTTGTTGGTTAAGCTTGCAAATGAAGATGGCACCTAATTCACACTTTGCAACACCATCTCATCATTACTGATGTTGGTGCATCAGATTGGCTGCGGACGCTGGCTTATTTGGCAAAATGTCAGCTAATGGAAGGAGGGTGACTT
Organism: Helostoma temminkii; assembly: GCA_900302695.1. Classification (NCBI taxonomy): domain Eukaryota; kingdom Metazoa; phylum Chordata; class Actinopteri; order Anabantiformes; family Helostomatidae; genus Helostoma; species Helostoma temminkii. The sequence goes on along the minus strand of OMLM01014064.1, from coordinate 39,714 downwards.
CTGTCTCTGTTTCCTCTCAGATTATAAAAGAAGCTTTGGTGCACAGAGGAATGACTTTTGGTGGAAATTTAAATAAAACAGCAGCAGAATGGGCAGGGCCTGGAACAAGACACCAGAAATATTTTACATTATTGCTACAGTGCTGAAGCTAACTTCATATACACATTTTTTTAGATATTTTGAGGGATTTTAACTTTCTTTGATGGTAGAGAGGCAGACAGGACACATGGGAGAAGTAAACGGCCACTTTTTGCGGTACAGAGAAACAAGCTAAAATCTGGTTCTGGATTCTGGACGTTTTAATGGAAAGCCACAGTTCACGTTGGTTCTGGTCTTTTATTGCATTTAATAATAACAAAATAATAACAAAGTAGGAAATCATCAGCCTTCAGATGCATCCAGGTAGCGATTCACGTTTGATCATATTTATAATGTTTGCAGTTTTAACAACTGTACAGTTGAAAAGGACTCACGAGTCAACACTGAATCCTCCCTCATATAGTACTTCCACACAATAAGTGATAAATGGTAATTAGGCAACACTAAGTGTGTAAGTTCTTAATTTTATGCAGCGTTGCAACAGATTTTCTGACTTCATTTGTATTCGGTTGCCAGCGTCATTTATTTTCTATTATCACTCTCTAAAATGCATTTATTAAGGCTTTGCTTTGTAAACGTGCTGCACAACTGCCAAAAATGATAAAATGAGTTTTATTAATGCAGAGGTAGTTTTTCCAACAATGTTAAATGTTCCAGTTATTTTTGCACAGTGTCCAAAAGTTGTTTCAAAGTCACTATGCAATTAAAATGAGTATAATCTGTGAATCAAATCAGCTGCAGCGCACAATTGACTCACACTGCCACAGGGCAATAATAATAATAATGCATAAACCAGACAGTGGATCGTTTGGTAGGGCAGCCATCAACAAACACCAACACTGGTTGTTCAACTCGTGGTTCCTCACTGATTCCTGGCCACATGTTGATGCGTCCCTGGATTCTGAACCCTGACACCTTGAAGCTTCAAAGGAGCTGCCTGGCCACAAAACTTTCCTGCAGGAGATTAAGAAAGTATAAATAATAATTATTATTATTAATATAAATTACTTTGACCGTACAGGGACAGTGACATTGGTTTGTGGTAAAGGTTTTTTATATAAAGACACTTAAAGAATTACTTTAAATTGAAGCGGAGACAGAGTTCTGTATTTAATTTCCACAGGACATTAAATAGGCTCCGAAGTGTTAATAGCATCTTTGAAGTGTTTTTTCATACTTAGATTTATGAGCTTTCCTTTCCGGGTCGACTTCCTGCCCATCAGGTACAGCACCTCACCCAAACTGCTGCTGCTCATTCACCTGCAACAACTCAACTTTAATCGACACTGGTCCCAAGGCAAGGTTGTTGTCAGTTCTCATACTTGTGCTGTCTGACTTTGGCTATTTGTTAATGAAGGAAACGGCAAACAGATCGATAATACCCCAAGGGTCACAGGTTGCAAACACGCTGTGTCCCTCTTTGTGTGGGCACTGAAGTTTGAATAACCTTCACAAGTCGCACACAAGATTGTGTGTCCACTTCCCTCCACATCAAACCTTTTCCTATTCAATTTGCATTAAACTGACCCTTTCAATCGATTACATAAAGCAATTTAAATTATCCCAGTCAGCCAGTGTTTATATTAGGCACTGAGCTGTAACTGTGGTCACCTGTAATAAACAGTATCACCGTCACTAAAAGCGTCGTCTCCTTCTCACCTCCACAGGTGAATGGTCATCACATGCAGGCAAGGGACACTTGTACAGTTACATTCAGAAATATCTGGAAAATGAAAAAGAGTTTTTGTGATATTGCCTTTATTCACCAAAACAGTCAGAATGTGATCGAAGTGTAGACTTTCTGCTTTATTTTAAGAGGCTTCACAAAAACATGGTGTTTACTTTGTAGGAATTACAGCCATTTTAAGCAAAGTGCCTTCATTTTCAGAGGCTCAGTAGTATTTGTGAAATGTGACGTAATTGTATCTATAACTATAATTTTTAATACTTGATCATGTAAATTCTTTGCAGTCACTGACTGCCTGACATCTGGGGCCCATAGACATCACCAGGTCGCCCTGGAGATGCTTCGTCAGACCTTCACTGCAGCCTCCTTCAGTTGCTGCTCGTGTTTGCGTCTTTCTGCCTTCAGGTTTTCTTCTTTAAGTGAAAAGCTGCTCTGCTAACTCTTAAGGAACATTTCATTTTTTTGCCTTCAAAAGGTCTTGAGTTGCTTTAACAGTAAGTTTAGGGTCATCATCCATCTGCACTGTCCTGTCAGTTTTGTAACAGTTGGCTGAATGTGAGCAGAGAGTATAGTTGTATACGCCTCTGAATTGAGCCTGTTCCATTGGCAGCCATACATGTCGATACCATAACACTGCCTCCACCATGTTTGACACATGATGTGGTAGCTTTGGATCATGAGCTGTTCCTTTCCTTCATACTTTTCTCTTCCCATCATTCTGGTACAAGTTAATCTTGGTTTCATCAGTCCAAAGGATTCTGATTCCAGAACATGGGCTTTATTAGATGTTTTCTATTAAAGTTTAATCTGGTTTTCCTGGAGATACTCTTCTTAAAATTGCTGTAATTCCTTAAATAGTAAATGCCATACTTTTGTGAAGCCTCTTAAAATAAAGCAGGAAGTGTCCACTCAATCACATCTTGATTGTTTTATTTCAAGTACATTGTGGTGGTGTATCACTGTCATTGTCCAAATAATTCTGGACCTACCTGTACACAAATGGTGACGGACACGAGAGAATACATGCGTGAATGCAAAAACATGAACACAGATTGGCATACACATCCAGACCGTTTCCATATGTGCACGGAGAGGATGCACTTTTAAGGTCGATTCATCTCTTTAACTCCCACACACACTTCCCCATCGGTCATCCACATTCGCTGTATCTAAGGAAACCAAGCCATGTCCTCCAGCTGAAACACAGCCAAAACTACACAGTGGACCAACATCTCGACTGGTGCTGACACACATGCACTAGGACGTGTTTCTGCACACTCTCTGAGATAACTGAGCCCGGAAAGACAGAAGATCAAAAAGAATAAAAAGAAATAAAATCAATGAACGTTTTGAGAAGGTCTACCTTTGTCCGAACTCAATTCAGGCACTCAGTGTCCGATTTCATGCGCTGCATTGACTTGTGCTCCCCCTAATACTGCTAATCTAAAATATTAGAGGCAATACACTTGATACACATGAGTTTGGCCTTGCTAGCACAGTCACATAAAGACACACACCAGCTGAGACACACACACACACACACACACAAAGTCAGATCCTCGCTCGCTGATTCTCAATAACACCCACATGGGTCACTTTCATAACACGGAGAGAACAAGTCGTAGGAGGGAGATGGAGAGAGCGAATGGAGAGAGAGGAAGTGAGTACACTGCTGGATGGACTTGTTCTCATCCCCGGGGACACATTCTCACATTCACACGCGCACACATTCGTACTTACATGCAGGAAGAACAAACAAATTGAAAAGTTACACATGCACACGAAGACGCACGCAGGCAGACACAAACACTTTGGAAAGTGCAGATAATGTGCAGAGTAGATGTGTAATTTCTTGCTGCCTGTAAAGGTCCACTTTACAGGTGGAGAACAAAGGTTCTCTCCATTCTCTTTCTCTCTTTTTCCCTTTATGACTCACTCATATGTGCACACACACACACACACACAGTCTTAACACTGAAGTACATACTGGTGCTTTGACTCACATACTCACACACACCGTATTAACTCAGTGAGACAGTCTTGTCCCACTTTATCCCGGTGCTGTATGGCTGTAAAATTTGGGGCTAAATATACTACCTGTGCAGAGGTTCTGAGGGAGGGAGGCAGGTAGTGGAAGGAGAGGCATTGGGCCGGCTATTTCAAGCAGTCATGACCCACTGTGGTAACCCACTTTCTTCCTCCCTTTTTGTGTCTTTTCCCCCGTTCTCTCCCCATGGGGAGTATCACGAGTGTCCACTTCGAGCCCCCTGTCTCTACCTGCCGTGCTCTATCTTTGTCTCCAATGTCTCCGCTCTCTCGTGTTTCTTCGTCTCACTTTGCTCATTCGCATTCTCTCTCTGCTTTTTTTTTCTTTAATGCATCCATTTTCCCTCAAACTGCCTCAATCCGCTATTATGTCAGATTTGATTCCCTACAATTCCTAAAATACCTTTTGACAGCTAACAAAGAGAGAGTGCCGGAACCTGCTGCATCCTTAATACACGGTAAAGCAAGAGGAACTGTGATAGCACTTTGTGTTTGGTTGAGGACTGACTATCTCCAGTCTCCTCTGTGTTGGATTCTCTTTGTATGGTTGCTAAATATGAGTGTAAAGTGATGCATCTAGATACTAGAGATTTCTGAAACCATTTCTGCTAAGAGGGTCAGTCACATCCACATCCAGTGAAATAAGAACAGAATTCAAAAAAAGAAAGTGTTTCTGTGTTTTTGCTTTGCCCCTAAAGGCCACTGTGCAGATTTGTGTGTTATTCTTTTCAGAATTCTTAATAAGAATCACCAAGATTTTGAAATACTCAGCATAGCTACCTTCAAATGAAATGATGGCTGTCATTTTTTGTTTTTATGCTGCTGCTTTGTTGTTGTTTTTTCCCACTATAAGATATTTTTAACCACTTTTGCTGCTGCCGTACACAAGACTTCCCTCCCTTTAGGGAGAAAATTAAGTTTTATGTCAGATTTTAAAGTGCACTCCATTTGTTAGTCCTCAGTGCTTCAGTGGTTTTAGGTTGATGAGTAATGAATGCTCTGTCTACTTTCTACCTCTGTCTTAGGTGGTGTTAAAAAATGCCCACATGGCCGTCGGCTCCTTGACTATCAACGAGGAGAGGTCAGAGGTCATTGACTTCTCCGTTCCCTTCATTGAGACGGGCATCAGCGTCATGGTGTCTCGTAGCAACGGCACAGTTTCACCCTCTGCCTTTTTAGGTGAGGAGCACAGCAGCCAGCTGACATGAGACGGGTGGAGGGAAGCGTCTTAAGGCCATGTTTTGACATTTTTATGAACATTGTACTGCAACAATGAAGCTGCTGTAAAACATACAAGCAATGGCTCAGTTTTGCAGGATTATTTTCTACAGGGTACTGGAAAAACATGTTGTCATGCTAACAGGGTATTCAAAGAATTTGTTGACACCAGTTGTTACAACAACTGCTAAATTCCTGTTGTTCTGTATTTGATGCTTACACTCAGGTGTGACGCCTGCATGTCTAGTTATTATTACACTACATTATTATTACAGCAAAAGTCATTTCAAGGCACTTTACAATGTTAGGTTTAAGACCCTGCAGGATTTAATAACACAACTACACAGATTTATATAGAAAACCCAACAAATCCACTTGAGGAGCACTAGGAAACAAGGGGAAAAACTACTGGAAAAACTCAGGTTCAGGGTGGGCGGCCATCTGCCTTGCCTGGTTGGGGTAAGTGGAAAGGTAGAGAGAAAAGAATAATTGCAAATAAAGTTTCACCAGATTTTAGTCTGGGTTAGTTATTTGTCTTTTCAGCAGCTCTACCAAACAAACCTAGAGGGTTAGATGGTTGATTGTCAGATCACTATAGGCTGAAATCCATTTTTGAAGTGCAAATAAAAGTGATTTAGTGGACACACAAAGCAATTAGAGCAGGTTTTAATGAATTTGTTCAATGAGAACACTCACTAGATTGCATGATAATATGGCTGTTTATTTATTCTCTCTTCTGCTCCCTGTCTCTTTGCCCTCTTCTATTTCCCACTCCCACTCTATTTCTCTGGCTCTTCCTTCCTCTTCTCAATCTGGCGCACTACATTTGCATATTTCTTTTGCCCTCTCTCGCTTCATTTTCTTGTCCTATCTCTCTGTCGCTCTCGCTCTTTTTCTCCTGTTCCTACTTCTCTCCTGATGTTTTCTCTCTGCGTTTCCTTCCTTTCTCCTCTTTACCTTGTCTCTTTCCCCCTTCCCTCTTTCAATCTTTCTTCTCACTTGTCTCCCCTTCATCTGTCCCCCACCTCTCTTCCCTCCCTCTACTCCCCTTCAGAGCCCTTCAGTGCGGATGTGTGGGTGATGATGTTCGTGATGCTGTTGCTGGTGTCAGCAGTGGCTGTGTTTATATTCGAGTACTTCAGCCCTGTGGGCTACAACCGCTGTCTGGCTGACGGCAAAGGTGAGAGGTCGCAGCTCAACACAAGGAAACACACACAGACATAGACACAGAGCTGCACCAGCGTTTGATGCTGTAATGTAGGCACTTTGTCTTCTAGTCTCTGAACAGTGTCACCTCCTTCATTCCTTAGTCTTTTTGGCACATTTAAGGTTCATTTTGCTGTAAACATGAACTAAATGAACGATTTAGTTTGGAAATCAAGTTTGATTCATCAGCAGTTTCAGCTTTACATGATTTAATCTTCTCACTTATGCAACCTTCTCACCCAAACATCTGCAATTAGCTGTGGATATGTTTTGTGCGACTTGTAATGTGAGATTACAGTCCTCTACAGTGAATACACTGTCACTGCCACCACTCATCATTCACACTGGACATCTTTAACTTAAAGCAGGTGCGTCATCACATCAGGTTGGTTAAATAAATGACCAAAATATTGAGATTCTGTAAGTGCTCCAAGTATAATTTTAATGGTGTAACTAGTTTTAACTAGGCCAGCGACTAGATCATATATACATATATATTTTAGTGCTCTCATCTAAGGATCAGCCTCTTCCAAAGGGGGAAAGAAGCAAAATTCTACTTCACAAACATGCGATTTTTCTCTTTAGGAAAGAAAAACATTAGTACAGTAAACATCTTCTGTAGAAGCCACAGTTGGGTTCTGATCAGCAGCGATGGTGCTGCATTGGGTCTGAAAAACACTCTTCTTACACCAACACTAACCAAAGTAGATGACTGAAATAAGATTTTCCAGGGTTCATTCGGGAACATTTGCATTCAGTCGTTACTGAAATGATGAATCTCAGTGCTGGTGGTTATATTCACACTCCAGGACCTGTGCTGCCCCCTGTTTGGTTACCTTCTGGGTTTCATTTTCTGGTTTTCTGAGATTTTCTGAAAAGCATCTGAATGGGAAAATGTTTCACGGCCAACTTGCAAGTGTTGGCTGTGAGACTAGAACCAGCGCAGGAGCAGTACAGTAGATTTTGCCAAGAAATAAAACAAGTCGGACGGTGAAATTCAGGATCTAAATCGAGTTAAGTGCTGAAAGAGCTGGAAGAGGGTGAAAACTTTTAACTTAGCTGGAAATGTCTGCGAATAAAGCATGCAGGGACTGTGACGGTGGGTGAGTTAGTAATCTTGAAAGGGTGTTTGATGAGTAATGCTCCAACTAGTAATTTACTCCAAACAACCAAGCAGATACAGAAGCATTGCCGGTTAATGCTGTCTGTGTGCAGCAGCACCACAGTGGATCGTCCTGTACGTATCGTCTTTTGTTGTGTGTGAGACACAGACACACTGCAGGCCGCCTCCACATATAGACCAGCCGCCCTCGCTGACCCAGTGACTTCATTCTCCTCCTCTTCGTCGTCCTCCTCCATGTTTTACAGGTGTGTCTCAGTGCTTTGGTTTCAACACGCCTCCAGTGCTGCTTCCTTCACACGGGAGAAGTCATTTGCATTAATTTCCATATTTCCTAAAATCACGTGTCAGCTCTGACAAGCAGGGGCTGAGTTTGTCTTAGATCTCCTCTGCCAAAAAGATAAGAAAAAAAAATCAGTGTCTTCCCTATGACTCTCTCAGATGTGGCTATACATAGACAATCACTCCCTTTTTTACATTTCTCTCATCCTTCATCATATTTTGGAGAAGATGTGCTTCTCTTTTGTGTGCGCCTCCTTGTTTTATCTGCTTCTGGTCTGCAGGAGTTTGGTACCGTACCACAAAGAGGGCAGATCGAATGTTGGACACAATATTATGTCAATGACTTGACTTAACATTTGCTTGATTCATTTAACCAACTTTCCTGCAAACTTCGCCCTAGAGATTTTTTGGCACAATAAAGTCTGTTTGTTCATGAACAAAAGCCTCACACAACAAAACACACCCACACGCTCTCACACACTCACACATACCCACACAAACATTATGAACCAACTGATAATCACAGCAAAATGGCTGCATTGAACCAGTCTGTGAATTGAATTAGCACAACATAAAAATGTAATTTCATTCAGACGTGTGATTATATACTGTACAGTGTATGCACTTCTTTTAAATGAAGGTGTTAAATTGGTTTTTGCTGAAAGTTTTTGAGAGTGTTCATCCAACAATGATTATTATAGATTTAAAAGTATGTTGAGCATTTGCAATGAGAAATATAACAGAGTACAGTTCAGTACCACAAACTCTTCAAACTTTCAACAGTTCATTCAATCTAGGCTGTTCAATTTAATGCAGCTTAATGATTTCTCCCTGCATGTACAGTGCCTATAAAAAGTATTCACCTCTTGGATGTTTCACCCTTCACGTCATGGTCAATGTAAGTTTTTGACTTTGACAAAAAAATCTGAAAAATATCTCATTAACGTCAAAGTGAAAAAAGGTTTCTACAAAGTAATGTCAATTAAATAAAAATCAAAAAGATTAAATCAGTGTTTGCATTAATATTCAGCATATTAAGTATTTAGTAGATGCATTTTGGCTGCATAGACTCTGCGTGGCTAGATCTCAGTTAGGCTTGCACATCTGGACACTGGAAGTTTCTGTCATTCTTCTTTGCTAAACTGCTCAAGCTCTGTCAGGTTGCATAGGGATCAGGTGTAAACAGCCCTGTTCAAGTCCATTCACAAAGGATCCCCGGGGACATCTGAAAGCATGAGATTAATACCTGTTGATGTTATCCCAAAGGAAGATGCAGGTTTGTGTAGTATAAATATCAATACTCATCTGTAAACAGGCCGTCACAAAGAAATGGACAAAATGTGACCCCTTGATACCAGTGACTATGGAAATTGAGCATACAAGAACAAGAATAGGTCAAAGAGACTAGTACCATTTTTATGTTGTGGTAGTTGTGTCCCAGCCTTCGTTAACACGTCTAAATAAACCATTATGTTTCTTTCAGAGCCTCATGGCCCGTCTTTCACCATCGGTAAGGCCATCTGGCTGCTGTGGGGTCTGGTCTTCAACAACTCTGTGCCTGTGCAGAACCCAAAAGGCACCACCAGTAAGATCATGGTGTCCGTGTGGGCCTTCTTTGCTGTCATCTTCTTGGCCTCTTACACTGCCAACCTGGCGGCTTTCATGATCCAGGAGGAATACGTGGACCAGGTGACTGGCCTCTCAGACAAAAAGGTATGAAGGAAGGGTTTTATGTTTTTTGTCTAATCTCTACATTGATTTTTGTTAAATATGTTTTTAACCTCTTTATCAATTTTTCTGCATTCCATGTTTAGTTTCAGCATCCCAACGATTTCTCACCTCCGTTTCGGTTTGGCACCGTCCCCAACGGGAGTACAGAGAGGAACATTAGGAACAACTATCCAGAAATGCACTCTTACATGACAAAGTTCCATCAGAGGAACGTCAACGAGGCTCTGCAGAGTCTCAAGTCCGGGTGAGGAGTGGTTCAATCTATGCAAAAAGGATTTTCATAACACAATGAATTCAAAGAATCACATTTATGTTTAGTGCTTGAGTCCACAATTGATAAAATTGTGGACTAAAATTATTTAGAGAATTTGCGCTTGTGTGCATGTTAATGTCTTATTTCAGTAGCTTAATTTCCTAATTGTATTTTAATCAGTCATAGCAAAAGGAGGGCAAAGTGGAAGGTAAACAGCTGAAAATATGAAAAGGCCACATGATGGTCAGAAGGCAAAACGTGAAGTGGAGATTGTGTTAAACAGTTTTAAAAATAAATCGTTCCTAGTTGTCTTCATGTAAACATATTGTAGCTGCAAAGCTCCAGTAATACTTTCACTCCCCCTCTTCAGTTTGCATCAACTGTGCCTTTCCGCCAGTCTGTGCCAGCTCCAGCCTTTGGCAAACCAAGCGGAAGTCTATTACACTTATCAGCAGCTTAGTGCTATTTAGCAGGTTAATTGGAATGCTGTAGCTGTGTCTGACTTCTAAGTGCTAATTATTGTAACCTCTCTTTCTTTCTCCCTGTCTTTTTCATTAGCAAACTAGACGCCTTCATTTATGACGCGGCCGTCCTGAACTACATGGCCGGCAGGGATGAAGGCTGCAAGCTGGTGACCATCGGCAGCGGCTACATCTTTGCCACCACGGGCTACGGCATCGCCATCCAGAAGGAGTCCCTCTGGAAGAGACATGTGGACCTGGCCATCCTGCAGCTCTTTGGAGACGGTGAGACAGTGTGCTGTTTCCTCCCCTGTTTTATTCATAGGTAGTGCACAATTTAATGCAGTTTAATAATTCCTCCATGCATGCAACTGTGAAGTCATTTAATTACTCAAAGATGTGCCTGATTGTCACCGAGTTAATGTCATACTTCACCAGTGAAGAAAACAGAACATACTGTAACTTCTAATTGAAGGCATCACGGTAAACAAACGACACGCAAGTAGTTTCAGGAGCGCTCTTATTTAGTTCTGTCACTTACAATAACATCCAGCGGCTCTCGCCAAGAAATCTCCTAAAGCATAGACGGTCCCACAGTCAGACAAGTTTTTAAGCTGCAACTAATATTTTACGCATTTTCTAAGAAATGAAGTGTGAATGGGACCAGATGTGTCGTGTCCGCTTTATGTTTTTGGTTCACATCCAAGCCTTGTCTTTTTGTCACTGTTTTTGTTTTTCTGTCTGGCCCACAACTCTGCCACCTAACGATACAGTTCTCATTTCAAACTCTCATCTCTTCATCAAAAGCAGGTGCAACAACTTACACACATCATCCAGTAATAGCATTAGGCATAACTCAGCATAACGCCACAGACTTCTCTGACTTTGTACGGGGGGTGAACCACAGGATAAAGTCCGAGTCTCCTTTAGACTGTTACTTGGACAGTGTCATTCTCACATGGAGCTCACTTGTATACTGTCTACATATGTTCAGAGCTCCAGCAGCTTAATTACTGGAGAGTTGCTGTACAGAAGAACCATCATTTTCAGCTAACAGCTAACGGTAGCTAGAAACTGCCATCATCAGGACAAAGCTGTGGCTGTTGTCTTTGTTTTGAAATTAGCTATTGTCCCTTCAAACAAGTTAACAGTTGATCTAAGCCAGATTACACAGAGGTTAACCTGAACATGAGTGCTGCTGAAATGTCTGTCATAATGAAGACAGTGAACGTACACAGCAGCAAATAGTGACAAAGTATGTCAACGTTAAACCATAGTTCTGAAGGTATTTCTCTGTCTGGCACCACAGTTTTAGTGATGGATACGTCAACGACAGCGATCCAAGTCTTAAATTCATCAAAAAGGTGAGACTATGCTGCTAGATATAGGAGATGAGATTTGGGTCCCATGTGGGGGTCCTGTGCTTTATGACCATGCTCGGCTTTTATAGGACTGTTCGAGCTCTCGTGTTCACTCCTTTAAAACAAACTTCATTCCCTTGAGCGCTTTCTGGACCATTAATAAGTGTCAGAACAAGTGGGAATGAAATGAAATGTGTTTAAAATGTCCATTGCTAACACATATAGTTAATGTTTTATGGTTCCCAAGTCAAAATGTCCCAGACAGCAGCTGCTCACTGAGTTTATTGACTTCAGTCTAATTTCATAAAGTCGTGTTTTGATATACAGCTCCGCTCAGAACAGGAAATGTAAAGGAAATCTGTGTATGTGTGTTATAGTTAGTTTATTTGGGCGCGGTCCAGCGTGTTGTGAGCATCCTGAACTAAGGGCCCTCCAGGGCCCACTACAGTGCGTCCTAGATAGGGGTGCCAGCATAGCTCCCAGTGTATTTCGACACCGTGTGTGCATGAGCGTGCGGGCTTGTGTGTGTGTGTGTGTGTGTGTGTGCATGAGCACACGTAAATATGGGTCAGGCCTCTGAAAATGAGAGTGCATATGTGTGTAAGCGAGAGGGCTGTGCTGTGTTCGTGAGATAAAGAGAGAGCAGAGACTCTAACTATTTATGACACAGGTTTATTTTTATCAGCCTACATACAATTGACTGAGAATCCTGTGTGTTTATTGTTCTGACTTTTAGATACAGTGTTTTTGGACTAATTGATAATTATTAATAAAAAAATATATATATGTATTTAAGATTACCCATCATGTGTGAGCACCACATGCTCATGTCGTCTTGCAGTAACAGCTTCCTGTGCCGCTTCAAAACATTCATACAGAAAGCAAACGGCCCTGTCTTGCCCCCTCTCAGGATTTCAATGTCACTTCCCCACGCCTCACCACCACTCCCCTCCTGGTGGCCTAGAAAGTGATCAGACTCACGTGGAGAGTCCAGTGGTCTTGTATGAAGGGTGGGAGGAAGTCTAAGCAGTTTGACGCAGGCCTGAGCGGAAAATATATCCCAGCTGTAGAAGTTCTTCTTGTGCAACTGCAAATTTGGCGATTTTGTTTTTTTAATTAGCTGTTGGATGGAAAGTTTCAAATAATTCACTTTAGTTTAACAAGCTTCTGGTCTTGAAGCAAATGAAAGACCTGATGCATCACTACATAGACACCAGACATGAAATCAGTGATGAAATCTATCTGAAATGAACCTTTTCTTCTTCTTTATGTGACTTTTGAGTGTTAACCCAATCAGGTGGTGGGGCGGGACCTTAACGCTACAGCCACTGCTGCCCAGTTCGGTTTTATGATCAAGTCAAACATCTGCTGAAATGTCGATCTCTCACACTGTCTGCAGACGAATGTGCATAAATGTTTAAGGAATTATTTTTTGGCTGTGAGATAAACAAGTATATTCATCATTAGTTTAGCTTAAATACAGACATAGTTGACTACTTAACTTCCTTTAAAATAGGAAATTGTTTTTACAGTTTAGTTTTTGCAACTGGCAGTGTTGGTACAGTGGTTGTCCATCAACTCTGGGGTCGGCATTTCGCAGCCCAACTTCTCGTGGCCATATGTCGAAGTGTCACTGGACCAAAGTGTTCACAAACCCCCAGCCACTGGGGTTGCTTGAGCCAGCGCACTGTGGTTTGGGAGGATTGGGTCAGGGAGGACAACTGACATGATTTTCATGTCTTTTATGTTTTTTATGTTTTGTGTTTCTCCTGGTTTCTCTGTTCTAAGCGGACTAGTAGCTTCATATTCATCCTTCTCTCTACCAGCAGATAATTAAGCAGAAATACAAAGATGCTTTAAGGTTTAAAGGAAACTTTATACTGAAGGTTGAAAGCCTCAAACTCAGCTGCCTATCACTGACAGAGACGGCCTCAGACTGATGGATATAGAATAAAACAAGTCAGTGTACTAGTTTGTACCAATCGCAGGTCATGGTGTTTACTCACTTGTTGTGATGTAATCTATATGGATCATAGTGCAAAAAGTGTGACATGTACTTGAGAGCTTTGGAAGAACTTTTCATGCTCCTGTGTTTAAACACGTCACAGTAAAAAGTTTGTAGATTCAGTTTTAGGTCTGTGAAACACTGATTATATTAATGCTACCATTAACACCTGTGCAGTTCTATTACAAGTCAGTCAGTTGATCATCAAAGTGTGCTTGCTTCCTATGTCAGCACAGTGTGGAAGTGTGATGTCTTGGGTCTGAATTCAGTCAGGGACAATTTTTGCATCAGTTTACTCTGAAACAACAAAGATTGTTTCCACAGAATTTATTCTTTTATTCTGACTCTATAGCATCAGATGTCCGATAAACAAATACAACTGAGAAAAGAAATTTGTAGTTTCCCAAGAATTGTCTGAGGTTTCAGAAACATGTTGCCCCAACACTTCTCAGGATCCTTTTTCACAGAGGATTAGGGCTAGCAGGAAAACATTGTTGAGTTCTTTTTCCTCAGAATTCTGACTCTAAAAGTCAGATTAGTCTCAGAATTCTGTGATCAAACTCATAATTCTGAGAAAAAGTGCTATTTTTTCATGGTGGCCCTAATCCCCTTCCATACTCTTTACTTTATCCATTTCAGTCTGTTTGTCAGCAGAGAGAAACAGCATACATGTGTGTATGAGCAGTTTCTCTGTCTGAGTTTGTACTCTGTGGAGCTCCTCGTTGATTCTCAGAAGCCAGTCAGTCGCTCGTGACGTGTAGCGCGAGCGGCTGAATGTGCTGTTAATTAGACGCCTCCGCCTGTCCCGTCACAGTCGGCTTTGATGGAGAACAGCTCGTGAGGAAACAGAAGGTGACCCACAAAGAGAGCAGAAGCTCGGGGACCAGCACACATGCACACAGCTTTCACACAGTTTGTAAACACCTGCGGACACAAGTATTTGTAGAAATAAGTGCAAATAAAATAATTGGTAATGTAATTGAAATGTGATCTGCGGTTTGTTGGTGTTTTCCTGTCTGATCTGAAGCCTGCTTCAGAATTCAGAGCTGAATTTCCCTTCTAACCATCCTGACCCCCTTTTCCTCCCCTCTTCTCTTTTTCTGTTGCATCACTCTCTCCATCCCTTGTGTCCTCCAATACCATCTTGTTATTACATCACATCCCTGCTTTCTGCTCGGTATTTCACAATCCTTCCCCTTTCACCCCCCTTTCGTTATTTCCATTCCCACATGGATAATAAAACCACTTCTCTACATGTCGTCATGGCGCCGCTTTCATTGGCCTGTTCTTTTCTTCTGTCCATCATTGTATCTCCATCATTCCGTCCCTTCATCCCTCCCTGCCTTCTTCCTCCTTTGCGCCATCTGTTTGTCTCTCCATCCCCTCCCTTTCTCCCTCCTCTTTGCTTCCTCTCCTCTGCCGCTCTCCCACCTCTGTGTGACTTTACATTATCTCTGTCCAGGTGAGATGGAGGAGCTGGAGTCCCTCTGGTTGACAGGGATCTGCCACCATGAGAAGAACGAGGTGATGTCCAGCCAGCTGGACGTGGACAACATGGCCGGCGTCTTCTACATGCTCGGAGCTGCCATGGCTCTGTCGCTCATCACCTTCATCTGCGAACACTGGTTCTACTGGCAGCTGCGCTTCTGCTTCATGGGTGTCTGCTCGGGCCGACCGGGGTTCGTCTTCACCATCAGCAGGGTGAGGAATGTTCCGACAACAGAGCTCCTGCTTCTGCTGTGTAGCTGATTTCCACCTGTGTGGGGTAGTAAAGCACAGAAAGTAGCATCTATCACTGCTGGAGAAACTTTTCACTGAGAACTGTTGATCAGCGTCACCCGGACTTGTCCTTTTTAACAAATATTCTGATTGACAGAGGCGGCACACTGCAGCAGACACATTTCACACCATGCTTGTGTTTTAAAGCCTCATAATCCAGCGTGAGCACATACGCATCACACTTCACTGTGCTTTCCAAATGTTGCTGTGGCTGATGAGTAAATGGCAACTTTCATTGAGATTTCCACACCTGCTCTAATGTTTCCTAATGTTTTAAGTGTCATTGAGGAGCTGTTAAAGAGTATTTGCTTAATACCTGAACTATCTTTACCAGATTATCTGACCCAGCTGATTGCTGGGAGCTGTCTGACAGAAAACATGTTTAAATGATGGTCTTACTAAACGTTCATAGAGGTTTTAATCATCCAATTCACCTCTGTGGCCTTCGTCTTCATCAGTTTCTCCGATATGAGTGTTATATAGTATTCTTCAACGCTCTAAAATTGTACCTGAGAATGTCTTTAATTACCAAAACCTTACATCCAAACTATAAGATTATATAATAATATAAGATTTCCTTTTTGATTTTAGTTTTTTTTTGTTTTCTCTGACATCCAGGGGGTAAATATTTATAAAATACTGAGCTGAAATCAATATTTCACTCAACAAAAATCAGCCACCGCACCAGAGCAGGTAGATTACTGGATCCCAGGAGACCAAAGTCACCCCCCGGGGTATTTGATTTGCATTCCAATTGTTTTGACAAGGCTTCTGTGTAATTCAACGTGTGCCTCTGAAGGTGAACCACTGCAGGCTAAACCACGTGGCTAATTTACAGCAGAGCGCCACACACTGCTGCTCTCTCTCCATTTAATATGCTGTCGTGGTGCCGCGGCCACTTGCACCAAGAAACAGAATCCGAGACAACATTTTGCCCTCTGCTCCAATATTACGCTCCAGTGACCAACTATGATTATTTTGTATGGTGTTAATTTTACGTCTTTGCTGTTGCTTTGTTTATGGAAGTGTGTGTGTGCATCTGTGTGTGTAGTAAAATGCCAGCTGATGTCTCATTTGCAGACACAGGCTGCTTCCTATTGTTTTTGATTATTACATCATTATAATTTGAATGGGAAATGGATCTGAGAGCAATTACACTTTGTGTAACATTCGATGATTGCTCTCATTTGCTGAAATTACTTGTGCCTTTTCCACAGTGTGACAACATTAACTGTGTGTCCACTAACGCAGGGAGATCATTCACTATGTTAAAATATTCAGGGGAAATAGTGAAAGGGTTCATTTGTTTTCGGCCGCAGCATCACATCATCATCTCGTTTACTCCAGTTTTCCTCTCCAGTCTTGGTCGTTTCATCTTTTGTGTTTTCTTTTTTTTCTCTTCTGCCTGTTGCCGCTCAGTTTGACTCAGCTTTTTTAATTTCACAGCATAATCCAATAAATTTTATTGTTATTGCTGCAATTAATGTTTAAGCTCGGCTGTGTAAAAAAATGAGACATCTGCCACAGTGGGCGTGAGTCACGTGCCTTCAGTCATGGCTTCACGCTCGGTTAGCGCGCACACACACACACACACACACTTGGATGCAGTGTGTGTGCTCTCCTGGCTTAATGCAGGTCTCACCTGAAACAAATTAATTATATCAATTTAAAAATCACTTCAGGATAGTTAATGTACCAAAGGTTTAATTCCCCCTTTTTTCAGAGCCCTCGGCTCACATGGTACTTTCTGTGTCAGCACCACATACCTCCACTGCACACCAGCAGAATTAAATGAGGAGCTGCACAGACTGTATGTCTTGGTATCATGGCAAAGTAAACAGCAGCTAGCTACTGGCTGGTTTCCTGCCTCTCTCTACCAGTTTACTCAGTGAGAGATTTTGCTGTGATTCCTTAGTGCATTGAAATTTCCTGGCACCAGGTCACTGCTACATTCTGCCCAAATAATCAGCTTCTGTAACCAGCACAGCAGGAATCTGACAGCTGTTACATTACATGAACAAAATGTGCTGTTGAATGCAGATCAGCACTTTGAGTACATTTACTCAATTAAATGTAATTGAAATTGTATTATAAAACCAAACAAATCATCCAAAAGACAAACATCCACATAAAGGTTTAAGGTACCTGTAGTTCAGTGTCATGTTTCTTTATACCCTTTTTTCCACTACATGTGTCTGTTTTTGTTACTTTGTAAATGCAGATTCCTCCTGTTATGCAAATTACACTTTTTAGTCAGCTTTATACATTTATGGCTCTTGGGTCTATGAAGATATACTCCAAGTCGGTAAGCAGTGGACCTCCCCCTTTTTTTGTATTTTCCTGGTGGTAGGATCCAGCCCCAGAACGGTCCAGTCCTGTCTTTATGACCTCAGTGTAGCCCAGTGACTAGGGTTTTTCAGCCTGATGTTTCCAGACACATTCTGGGGATGCTGGTATAAAATGAGATCTTTAAAAGAAAATATTACTATGGATGAAACAGCTGTCAGTACATATTGTGTTAAAATCAGCTCCACCTCTACCACCTGCTGCTGTTTTTGTTTTACACAAAGATGCTTATTGGTGCATTCACTCAAACAATTAAGCCTAAACAACAGGCAACTAACTATTTTAAGTTATTAATAGTTTGATCAACTTAAACTTGCTTTTTAATGACATAACTCAGTCACATGGACATATTGTTTAGGTTTTTTGAGTGAGTATAGTAGGAAGAAAAAGAATATTCTAGTAGTCTTTTTAGATTTTTCCAGTTTTTCTGCATTAATTGGTCATGAAATTCACCACAAATATGAACAAGCTGATAAAACACAAACAGTTATGTCTTTATTGAACACACCCGGTAAACATACAAAGAAGTGGTTGAAAAATATGTGAAATAGTGTTTTAATAACCAGCTGAACCACCTTTGGCTGCAATAACCTCAAGCAAACACTTCCTATAGAAAACATCAAGCGGTGCAGCAGCACAACGACCATCAACATTTAATTGATCTTTTACAAAATTCTATTTCATAGACACAAACCTCCCTTTTGGAGTGGCACAGTCAGAGTTCAGATTAATAGAGATGCTGTGAAATGATTTCACACCAGACGTCCTGAGAATGTGTCTGAGCTGAAGCAGTTCTAAAAGTTCCAAAGTTCCTCCTGCACACTGTGTAGGTCTAATCCAAAGCTACAGGAAGTGTTTGGTCAAGGTGTTTCAGCCAATTAATAAAACACTGTTTCACTTCCACCATTTTATGCAGAAAACTATGAAGTTGCACTGACACTGACTATTGTGTGTGTGTCTACCTGAGAAAATGCTTAAAAACTGCACAACTACTTCACCTTGCTCTGAAATACCATCATTGCTCAGAAGAAACATTGTTGTCTGAAAAGTGAAAATCCTAAAAATGAAGGTGCACTCTTATGGAAAATTCATCTCAAGACAGCGAGATGCTGTAGATGTCATGGGAAGGAAGCTCAGCAACAGATTCAGCAGCAGGTGGGGTGTAATCAGGACAATAAAGCAAGAAAAACAAAAGAGATGAAGTGATGGCAAATTATATAAACAGGCAGATGGAAAAAAGAAACACAGATGAAACTGAAGAACCAGATAAACATTGAAAGATGGTTTTAAGAGGAAAAAAATAGAAATATCACACAGGTAGGTGAAGGCATTAGTCCTGCACATCCAAATACCATCTTTCTTTAATGTTGTTGAGTCATTTTGTATTTATATTAACCTCTCTGATAGCACTAGTCTAGTCTTACATGCTTCACTGTCCACACACAGTTTGAATTGAAAGTCTAGTAATTCATGCACTATTCAAGTAGTGAAACAGGTGGGTGGGGTCTACGAGTCATATTAGTGGTCAGAGCAGTACGTGGTCAGTAGGAGTCATAACTTAGCAGCACAGAAGGTTTGATATCCATAAGACTGCTGACCTCTTCCTGACCTCTGCAGCGGCGATGGTGGTCAGCTGACCTTTGCTCTTTAACAGTGGCCAAACATCCCTTCCTTTCTATGGACGTCCAGAGAACTGAGTAAAATCATTGTTTGGAATCGATCCCATCCTTTACCGTTCCCATCTGTCATGCCTGGTTTGCTCTCTCCTGCACATCAATTTTTTATCCAAATATTGTATCGTACATCACTGAATGCAAATGGAGCAGTTTATCTTTCTGTCACTGTGATGCTCAGCCTGCGTCTCCTTGGCTTGGCCTTTCTCTTCAGAGGGGTTTGTGTTAGTAGTGGAGCTGCAGCGTTTAATAACTGCCAGAGGATATTGTTCAGCTGAATTCTAATCACATTGATTAGAAGTTATTGACCAGTGAGACTCAGGGGTTTTTACAACCCTTTTGCTTTTATCAATCATCCACTATTCATCTCCACTATTCTTTCTGAATCTTGATGCTGTATGCTCACTTGTACTTTATCTCACACCAAATAACCCACATTGTTACTGTCTATAAATTATATATGCAGCAAAATGTATATCTGTTTCTATGTACTGTATGCTGAAGGCCTCAGCAGGAAGAACTGCACTCACTTTACCTCATCTGGAGTCTAAACCCCTCATGCTAATGTGTTTTAGAAACTTAGAAACCTATAATAATGAAGCAGCAATAGTTTAATTGACCATATGTTCACTGTTTAATGCCTTTATCCCTTCCCCCACACAGGGCATCTACAGTTGTATCCACGGAGTGCAGATTGAGGAGAAGAGCAGCTCAGCACTGAACTCCCCATCAGCCACAATGAACAACACACATTCCAACATTATGCGACTGTTACGCACCGCCAAGAACATGGCCTCCCTGTCAGGAGTGAACGGCTCACCACACAGCGCTCTGGACTTCATCCGTCGTGAATCCTCTGTCTACGACATCTCTGAGCACCGGCGCAGCTTGGCGGGCCACTCGGACTGTAAGCCACCTTACCTACCCGAGGACAACATGTTCAGCGACTACATCAGTGAGGTGGAGAGGACGTTTGGCAACCTCCACTTGAAGGACAGTAATCTGTACCAGGACCACTACCTGCACCACCACGGCTCAACGCTAGGGCTCAGTGGACCCCCTCCCAACAGGCCCCATAGTCTGGGCAGTGCTAGTTCTCTGGAGGGTGGCATGTTCGACTGTGACAGTCTGGGTGGAGGGGTGGCCCCCATTTTCACCACCCAGCCCTGCTCTGCACTGACCCACAGGAACATGAGCAAGTTTGACCTGCTGTCTGGACAGACTCCTCCCTCAGGTCAGGGCTTCAAGGGAGGCCTGCCAGACCTGTATGGGAAGTTCTCCTTTAAAGGAGGTGCCTCAAGTTCCACCTACATCCCTGGGCACAGCTACTGTCCAGGGAGGGCAGATGATGAGGGGAATATACGTTCAGATGTCTCAGACATTTCCACTCACACGGTAACTTACGGAAACCTGGAGGGAAATGCCAAGAAGCGCAAACAGTATCGAGATAGTCTGAAAAAGAGGCCGGCCTCTGCCAAGTCCAGACGGGAGCTGGACGAGATTGAGCTGGGCTATAGGAGGAAACCCTATCACATCAGCCACCATCACTACCAGGCCCACCGCTCTGCCTCTCCACCACTTTTGCCCTCTGAACGCAAGAGAGGAGGAGGAGTAGGAGTAGGAGTAGGAGGAGGCGGAGGAGGAGGTGGAGGAGGAGGAAACAATGA
>OMLM01014060.1:0-32205 GCA_900302695.1 Helostoma temminkii | reverse complement strand
AATGTGTCTGTAGCACCAGGGAACAACATTTTGATGGTTTAAACTTCATCCATCCAGTGAACGAGGCAGACATTATTCGCACTGATCTTTAAACATGCTTTAATGGTTATTGCAGAAGATTTGGCTCTTCAGATCTCATCTTTGCAGATCATGGCCCAGTTCTCCTGTTTGTTTAGTTTGTCTTTAAAATAGGTAAAATAAATTAAATAAAAAATAAAATAATCTCTACTGTATCTGAGTATGTTAATACAAACAGTATAGTAGAAATACATGTCATACATTACATTTGGTGATTTGCAAGACAAAAGATGTCTAAACATTTATGACAAAATAAGGTTAGTTTTATATTTTTCAATGTGTATTTGGGCTTTGGAACACTGGTTATGTGTAATAATCTGGATGTAGTTTAGATTTACATAGTGTACATGTCTCCACATGACTAGATTGGTGCTACTCTGTGCATAAAGCTTAATTCTGGCTACATCTAGCTCACTCATGCACTTCAGAGATGTTTATGACAGTCAGACATGCCCCTTACTGTGTGTATTTTGTGTTTGAGTCATGCATCTATCTGTCTGTATATGCATATGTGTTCATGTGTCAGCTGTGTGTCTGCAAGAGATGGCTGCCATGGGAGTCGTCTCCACAGATGGGGGTTCAGTTATTCCGTAATGAATTCAATTACAGAGATGGAACCATACATCAAAATATAGCTTGGAGCAGAGCAACAAACTCATCTGTGGCCGCAGAGAAACAATTTGGAGCCTCCCTGCTCCTCCTCTGCATGTTTACTGAGTCACATACCGAGCCAGAAGCTGTCAAGGATTTATGTTTGGGAACCAGGGGACGACAGGAGCTCGGCGCTCTGTGGTGGCGGATTCAGTTTGGCTGTGGAGCCAAGAGGCTGGACGGCTCCACAGCCAAGACTAATTTCTTCATTTTGTACGCCATTCAGACTGATTTGGTTCAGCACTCTCTTTCTGTAACACTCAGCATTGAGCAAAAGAGGGTCTTTCAGCGTCATGCGGTGGCATTTTCCCAGCTGCATTTCAGAGTTAATGCAAACCTTGTCTGCAGTGGCCTGGGCCATTTCCACATCATGTAGCTATTTTTTTAAGTACTGTGATGGTGGCAGAGGCCTTATCTCACTGAGATACAACTGCCAAATTGACAAAAATGTAACTCTTGCTTGAGCCCCTTAACAGCATCTTAAATGGCTGAAGAGAGAGGCAACTGTAACTTTCCAAACTGCTCCTCTCTACAGCAGCAACCCTGTCTGTTCCAGTAAATCTGACTTACTGGGTCAAAGCAGTTAATGAAGGGAAGGACTTGAGACTGGAATTTGTCTTATTTTATTAAAGCTGCAGTGACTAATATTTTAGTGAAGAATGGGACAAGAGGTTATGTCTCTCAGATGCTTTAGGCCATTTCATGTTTCCTGGTTACATACTTGTGTGTCTCTCTCGTAAAGGTTGGATTTGACCAGCCACACTGAGGTAAACCAGATAGAAGCAGGTATACACTATAATTAGTTAGTTCTTTAGTTAGCCATGTTATCTGCCTCAGTAACAAACCTATAATATTTATTTCACCAATAGAAGACATGGTAACTCTCATAGTTAGTTGCAAATGTTTATAAGGTAACGCTGTCTATGTCTAGACGGCGTTACCTTAAATCTGACAGAGCTGTGGCCGTCTGTATTTTTTTAGGTGACCAAAAAATCCTATACAGCCAAATTCATCTTTTTTCCCCACAAGAGCTGAAACCGCAGGAACGGTATGATTGAAAACATTTATGGTTTCGAAACTGTGACTTTTCCAAATCACAGTATACCTTGAAACCAGCCCATTCTTTCTGCCAACACACACATGCAGATGATATCGTTTTTCTTAAACGTATTTAAAGAGGTCCTACAAGTCATTAATTGAATTTAAGTCAGATGAAAAGGAGATCACCGCTTGTTTCTTGTGCCCCGAACGTGTCTTTGAGAAACTGGCAGCAGTTTTTGGAGTTTGCAATTTGCAGGTTTAACCAGCTCATCACTGATGACAGCAGCCCACATCATTACTCCTCCACCACCTGACACCCGAGTTTAATAAGTCATTTTGACAATTTAGCTTTTGTTTTTGGACAGTTCACACAAAAAAGAAAAGGTCACTGTGATGACAAATAAGGAAAAGTGTAAAACAAGTCTTCATTATTTTCCACTTATAAACCCAGTGGCTGTTCAGTCCTTCAGTAGCTCCCACTGGACTATGGTGCAAACCACAAGTTGTGCAGGAATACCATCACGCTCCCCTTAAGCTACCTGTCAGAAACATTCCTCCTGACGATGGCAGAGAAAACAACGTGAATACCTACATGTATTTGTTACACAATGGACACCATTCCCTGCAGCAGAAGGGAAGGTTAGCGAAGCTACAAAAGAGAGTGAGGGGGTGAGAGAATCTCTCTAAGCTGAGGTCCTGGGAAATAATTGGGGTGAGAAAGCCAACTGGGAGTGGTGGTGTTTGGGGAGGGATGCAGATTGGAGTGGTGTGAGTTTGATATGCTGATGCAAGAAAACACAGTGTGAAGAAGGAGGGGGTGGTTATTAGGAAAATGGCTCTGGCAAGAAGTAAGGCAGCCTGGTCTGGGTAAAGGAAAGTGTATCTCTGTTGTTGTAAGGACAAATTTCAGTTTGAGACCTTGAGAATGAAGACATGAAAAGTGAGTACACTTTCAGAGTAATGTCAGACTTGGCAGGTTAATTTCTGAAGATGATGACTGATGCACATTTCTAGAAAATACCTTAATTGATCAGTGACTTTAACAGTAATCAGTCTGAAGGGGATGTGGATCAGTGTGAAGTGTGAGGCTCCAGGTTCAATTCCCATCTCTAGTGTCTTTAGTGGCAGATCAACCAGATTAACCTTGCTTTACCAATTCCTGATGTGACAAGGCCTTTAAATTAAGACTGTGTTAAGAGAAAGAAAGAGCAGGGACTAGGATAAACAAAGACACAGGATGTTGGGAAAACAGGAAGGAAAAGAAGAAGGATGAATGCTATACGGAGAGAGGGATGCAGTGACGAAGGCAGCAGTAATGGAAATATAAACCCCTAAAGGAGCTAAATGAGAGGAGGAGGAGTTGAGGAAAGGTGGAAGAGAAGAAGAGGAAGAGAAGGGTTCTATATTCAAATTTTCTTAGTCATACTAGAAGCCAAAAATAGAAATAAAAAATCTGGCTCAGCTCGAAGATAATGGGGGATATTTTAAAACTCCTGCTTAATCGACTTGCAAAAAGGACATTTTTCACAGGCAGAAGGAATCCTATCGCCTGTAGCGCTCTCACTCACTGTGGAAGGGCAGCGAGGTCACAAACACTGCAGAACTAAACAGCCAACTTTATTTTTATTCCTCCTGCCTCCCTACATCCCTCAACGGCACAGTAAAGGTTACACTAAAAGTTTGGTGTCACAGGAAGATTAAGTTTGAAACTTCGTGGAGGGTAGGGTTGGCAAATATTGAATACAGTCGGTGCTTGGGGAGAGAAGAGCGAGCAGAGAAGGGGTAGGTGGAAAACTGAGAGGGGGCTTTAGAAAGCTGGCCTGACAGCACAATTACATAGCATCATAAACCATGAAATTATTTTCCAGGCCATGTTAGGAGAAAAGTCAATCTGAAAAGGGGACACTAGTAGAGTGTCATACAGAGAGTAATTTAATAGTTTCTCAAATCTCTCTGTTCGAAAAAGGCCTGAGGTGTCACATGTTAGCAGGTTTGAAGGAAGGATGGTTCACTGAGACAGCTCAAGGCTTATTGATTACATTAACAACCATCTATTAATCTGTTAATAGGCCTAATTTAGGTCATTTACATGGTTCAGAGGAACCAGCTGAGGTAATTTAATCTATGCATTTCCATTATTAGAAAATCTAAACATATACAAAATACAATCTAGGGCTAACGATCGTTTTACTCATTGACAATTCTATCGACTGTTCCATTCAGAGTCCCTCCAAATAAAATTTCCTTTTTTGGGGGAAAAATCTATATTTTTATTGCTTAAATTGCAGTAACACTGTCAATATAGAGTCAAAACTAAACCGTATTACATTCAGAGTTTTGAAGAAAAAATCTAAAATGTTAATAATACATATATAATGCCATAATGTTGTCCAACTATACTTTAAGAATTACAAGTTTCAACTACAGCTCAGGCATAACATCTTGGGGGCTTGGTGACATTTACAGGCACCAATGAGTGGACAGGGGAAGGTTAGAACAAGAGACAACACAGACCAGACCAGACCAGACCAGCAGTCAATTCTAATCCCAGTTGAGGATCATTAGGAGACAGTGGAGAGGAATAACTCTCTTTAACAGAAGAAACCTCCAGCAGAATCAGTCTCAGAGTGGGCGGCCATCTGCCTTGACCGGTTGATGTGAGTGGAAACTGGAGAGAGAAAAGGACTATAGGGAATAAAAGGACAACAATGAGCAGTAAACAAAAAACACTGGGCAGGTTGTTGAGCCAGAAACTGTACACTGGAAACACATCAGCTCTGAGGCCGGGACCAGTTACTGTTCGTGAAACACAAAATGACAAAGCAAACTGATTTTGTGTTAATCTGTCCACAGATCCAAACTTATAGTTGCTGTCAGTCAACTACATTCCTTATGTTTTCATTATTATCTATTAGCTGTTATTTATAGGCTTTTACCAAGCCAACATTTATTTGTATACATTTATTTATATAGCGCCAAATCACAACAAAAGTCATCTCAAGGCACATTACAATGTAAAGCTTAAGACCTTACAATACAACTAAATAATACCAGAAAAACCCAACAAATTCCCCCTGAGCAGCATATTAATTACTCTGTACTGGGTCCCCTCTTCATCTCTGTTTTCTTCAGGGTAATGTGATCCCAGACTTTGGACCTCGCTATTTTCTGTGTTTCTTTCTTTTTGCAGTCCAGGTCACAGTGTTAACTTTAGGTCAAGTTAGTTGTTGACTCATTTCAGACTCAGTCCAAACGCGTTTTAAGTTTGTCTATTCAATAATTTTATAGGAATTTGTTATAATTTCCATGTTGTTAAAAGGTCAAAGGGTCATTTAAACATCTTTGATCGTAACGTCACAGTTCTGTGAAATCCATTATGAAGTGGCTCAGACTTCAACATCAAAAACCTGGCTTCTAGTAAAAAAACACATTCAACCTGCAGAACTTTTCCTGACACTTTGGGACATTAATCATTTTCCATAAATTTTCCAGTTTTTCAGTGGCTGCAGTAAATCCTTTTTAATGCAGCAGCCCTGCATTGACAGAGCAGACACTGCAGCGTAAATATGAAGACTGCAGTCCAAAATTAGATGTCAGCCTCCTGGGAGGAAAACCCAACACATTTTCTCAGGAACTGACTGCAGCTCATCCTGTAAAACTGATGTTACCTGTCAGTCTTATACATTTAAAATGCTGAAAAAAGAAAAGTTATTTTTTAAGAAGGTTTTGTTTTAACAGATTTTTACCTTATTGACTAAGAGGATTTGGATTTTCAAAAAGCACAACATTGATAATTAATAATCTCCAACCTCGAGGTAGTCCTAATTTTTTTTTGCTCTGACCAGTTAACTAACTTAGACCAGTTAGTTCAAAAGAAGGATCACATCTTGTTTCATGGCTGAAGTTGAGATGATGCTCGCAGTAAGAAAGTAAAGGTGCAGCATAAATCATCTGACGTAGCCGATGCTGCAGTTTCACGTTACTTTACCTCCGTCTCTGATGAGTGACTCATCTTTCTATAGAATCTCTTCACTCAGACCTGGAGAAACCCAATATCTCTGCAAACAAAGATACCTTCAGAACACTGTAATACTGTACAGGCGCTAAATGATCCAGTAATACCAGTGGAAAAAGAAGCACCATGATGGGGGATGATGTCAGGTCATTAATATACTTGATACTGGTATCTGTCACGACCGGATCGGCTGAGTTCAGGTTTACAAAAACTGTAGATGAAAGATGACAGAAACTGACATTAACATAAAAATAGGGCACATAAAAGGAGATTACTGTAACAAGATCATTTTCTATATGGAACGAACAGCTAAAGAAAGTGCACATGAACCTTTCAGATACCTTTTATATATTCTGGCACTTGTATCCACCTTTGGAGCCAAAGAAAGCTGTGGAAATTTAATACGAGTTGAGAAAAGTCCAGGTGAATCATGATTAGTCATCACGTCAAGTGTGAGTCTAGAAACCACTATCAGTCAAGAATTTGCTTTGTCTCTGCTCTAAGGATAAGGCTGGAGATCTACATTTCTGTTGTGAGGGTGAATCTCAGTTTTGTTAACTGATCGATCTTCGCTCGACCCAGAAGTTGTTCCTCAATCTTGAAGGACTCTTGAGGAGAGATAAGTGAGGCATGAGAAGATCCTTTGTGGAAGTCTTTTACTGGACCAATAAACCCCTTTAGTAGAAACCTGTTGGTAATAGGCTGCAGCCAGAATCTAAACTTCTACAAACAGCATATTTACATAATTTGTTTTAATTATTTAAGTCAATAATGGGTTTCTACAAATTAATATAATCATAATCTGGATAATGAAATTAAAAACTGAATATAGAAAAAAAAATCATGAGCCGAGTCTGAGTATTAAAGTCTAAATGAAAGACACTGAGGGCAGTGAAAATATCAGGCTTTAATAAATAAACAGATCTTTATATTCATAAAAAAAACTAAACGATGTTAACTGTGCAACGTAATATTTTGCCAAGTACAGACTTCAATACAGCAAAAGTTACTGCAGTAACACTGACGTCTGACTCACAGCTGATCCACACCCAAGCGGCATCAGAAACAGACGTTGCAGCAGACGACAGTTCAGAGGAAAGAACATCTCGTGCCTCCAAAAACCTCGGTTTCCTCTCTTTCTCCGTTCTCTCGTCTTTTCCTTGCACTGCTCCGTGTATCTGTAGTGGAAGGGGCTAATATACAAGTGGAGGAAACATAGATGCAACTAAGGAAACTGAGATTCACCCACTGTCCCACCTGCGACTGATTACCTGGATCAGATGCACTTCTGACTGACTCCTCATGCAGATAATCAGCAGTAGGCAGGGGAGGAGTTACTCTGCTTTAGCTTATAAAAGAAACATTACTGAGGTTCACTACTGCACTGGGTGACATTTTTGTTCCCAACATCAAAAGGAAGAGTTGATAATGTGTATTTAATGGTTTTTGGTACTGATGATAAAATGAGACGACTCCGATCCAGATCAGACTAATTTCTATGGTGTTTCATAAACTACAGTCAGAGGCCACTTTATTAGGTACACCTGTAAATGTTTTATTTCTCTATTTTTAAGTGTTTAAGTTAACTGTCTGAAAAGTGATAATTTTCCTAAATGTTTATTGACATAGTCGTACTGGAGTGAATTATATTATATAAAGGTGTTTCTAATGTTTTGGCCCCTTCATTCATTTTAAATAGGGTGGCCAAAACATTATAACCTCTTAATATAATGCACCACAGTATGATTCAACCACCCGCTATGACTTCAATAAACATTTAGCAGAACTCTGACCTTAAAAACTAAGAACATTTCTTAAACTGAGAAAAAACTTGCTAATAAAGTGGCCAGTGAGTGTAGATTTCCTGTTAAAGCTTTGGTTTCTGCAGCCTTATTCAGTTGTCTTTTGCAGTTGTATGTACTAACTACCCTTCACCAAACACTGGCAAGGGATTGAAATGCAGCAGAATTCATTGGAAAAAGTCTCTGTAATATAAATAATATAAAATAAAATGTTTCAACAGTTAACATATTTGAGAATTTGACATTTAGGCTTGTACATCGTGCTTGATGCATAAAGGCTCGTTTGATTGTTGGATTCTCTGCAAACTGAAAAAAGGAAACACACAAGTGTGATTTTCACTTAGTTGTAATATTTTTACTGTAGCAGCAAATGTACACAACAATATGCAGCTGTATCATCATGACTTATAGCAGCAACACTGAGGCAGTCCAGCTTAATATGCCTCGTTAAATATTGTTGTGTGGACACAGTGACAAGGCCACAATCTCATTCACCTCCAAAATAAACATCATCAAACAAAAATCAAAGCTTAAATAAAAACAGATCTATTCTCCAGCTGGGCTCCATTTCATTTGGAAAATATAATATTGCATAGAGTGTATTTACATCCTGATTTTAAATGCCTCAATGGCCTATTGAAGGACACCATGAAGGATGTTTAACATAAATTATAAAAAACTAGTGAACCAAAAATAATTAAGAAAAGCCTCAACTGAATTAACAGCACAGTAACACTAATCAAACCATCACGTTACTCAATCTAATATTTTGGTTTCAATAACATCTCCCAAACATTAGCACATAACCTGGGATTGGTTAAAGGCAGCATGACTGTAGTAAGTTGGCTTAAGTAGAGCAGACAAATCATGTCTGTCCACTTATCACCTAAGGCAAATTGATCTGCAGCAGAAATGAGAACTTAATATTAAAATACTGATAAGGACATAATTTCATGCTACCTGATTATTAGATGCTTGTTTATAAGTACACGTTGTTAAGACAGCATAGTATTGAAACATAGCTGTGAGACAGAATTTAGTCCCAGAAAGTACTTACTGTTGCTCAAAGATAAACTGTATTTTGTTTGTTTTTTCTTTTTGCTTCTTAAAAACATAAAGAAAACCTGTGTGAAAGGTTTCTACACAGTTCTCAAAAAACAATTCACCTTTCAATGCTTCTTGCTAAACGCTGATTCTGTATTTGGCAGGATTAGATGAAGTTTGACGTGGGAAGTTTGGTTGACAAGCTTCTTTACACATGTAAATTGCTGGAACAGTGGTTTCAGTAGCATTTAAATGACTCTATAATTGAGAAGAGTCATTTAAACTCAATTAAAACCCAGTTGTCTCAACATTAAACCCACTTTTAATTGAAATTTCTTATGACCTGCAAATCAGCAAACTGGTGGTTACTGGAAAACGTCCTAGCTTAGATTGTGCAGTATCACCACAGTCTGCCTGTGACCAGCACTGTATCAACAAACTTTTATCCCTCATTTCCACTTTACCAGACACATCCAAGAGTGATTATGCCAGCTTCTGTTTTCTGGCACATCCCATTTATTCCTGATCGTAATTCCTTGTTCTTCTTGGCGCCACAGCTGCCAACTGTTGCTGCAGCCATTTTGTGTCCCTGGTAGTAAACATTTGATACACTAAACGGGAATAAGTGAGGTAGTCCGCTGCTAGAATCCATCATCGTAATCTCCATCACAGCCGTAGTCTGAAGGGTGAGAGAGACATAGCGAATAGTTAAGCATTAACAGCGTGGACAGAGACTCATTTACTGAGTTATTTTCTGATTTAAACATGGAAATTTTGTTCTTTAGAGATGATTGTGTGCTGTTTGATGACAAGTGAAGTTAAGATTGAGTCTCATTTCATGTAAATGTCATGGTAATACTGGGTTTAAATGATTTCTTTAAGCTGATTTTTTTTTATCGTACATGATCGTACAATGTAAATCTTTACTGAATTAATTAATTTTAGGTTTTCTGAAATTAAAAGAGTGGAAGTTACACAAAAATATACATACAGTACACCTAATATTTGGTTAAATGTCTCTTAGCATGTTTCACTTCTGGCAGATGTTTTTGGTATCCATCAATAAGCTTCTGACCTCTTTTTTTTTAAAGAGCTGGTCAAGTTCGATGAAATGTGTCTGTTTTCTGACAAGGGAGCGGCTTCCAAGTACAGTCCACTTGTTTTTAATAGGGTTGAGGAAGCTTAATGTAAAGTACCAATGGTAGAGCACAATACTGTGTTGGAATCCACATTTTAAAAAAAACCATTGCTGCAAGACAGCACACTGTTCTACAGAAACAGCCTTAGCTCAGTCACATGTTCTGCATGCTTTAAAATGTAAAACTTCTCTCATACAGCTTTACGGTATAACACTAATCTGGGTGAGCAGGTAGGCGAAGGTGGAGAAATGTCAGCGGTGTGGGGATATTTTAACTGTTAACATAACACAGAACAATAATCTCCTGTGGTGCATTTTATTTTGTCACAGTCAGAAAGCAAACTACATCTGATTACACTGTTGCAGTTTTTATACTAAAACGTGCTGCAAATTATTAGGTACTTGTATCAGTATAATCTAAACATCATATAATTGGTATTTGCAAGTACTCATATGTAAGTACTTGTACTCAGTCTGGTAAAAAGTGGTATGGGGACATCCGTAGTTCCAGGCCACTGATTTTAGTATGTGCATGACACCTGGGTCAGAATTAAAACCAGAATGTGGAACAGCTTCACAGAGCAGCTGTGGACAGTGGCATTAAACTCACACTGGATGATGTTGGAGGACACTGACCCTTCTGGACTGCTCAGTACACATCAAAAGGACAGAAGCCTTAAGACTGAAGTGTACAGCAAATACACAAACACAGATCAATAATGATTCTCTGATGCTAGAAGACTCATTCACAGACTAGAAGTCAACAGAACCCAAACCACCGGCTGAGAACATGCCTACATGAACAGGGTAAAGAAAGGAAGCACACACACACTTAAATCCTGGATCCACCCTAAATAGGCTTTTGTAAAATATAACCTGGTCCATTAAGAGCACATCTAGAACAGACCGAAGAAAAGCACAAACAGAACAACACTGTGTGAGGATCTTCATTTCCACCAGCAACACAGCGAACTAAGCAAAACAACCACTTCACTGTAGCACAGAACAACAGGATACGTTAAACCGGAACAACAACTCCTACACAAAGGAGGTGGTCTCTGACCCCAGGGTGGTCAGTAACCAAGTACAAGTACTGGACTTGAAATCATTTACTTGACCATTTCTATTTTTAGTTATTTTAAGTGTTAGTCTAGGGAATATTTAATACTAAACATATTCAAGTAGTGAATTATGATCAGTTAATGTGATTAATAATGTATGGCCATGAACATTTGTTTTTGTTACTAACTAGGTTTTTTGAAACTCAACATGACGTAAGAATTTCTGCAGAAACTACATTTACAAAGCACAGTGAAGAAAAACTACACAATCAAGTTAAGTAGTTACTGAAATACTTTTTAAAATCAGTAACCAGATTTTTATCTGTGGAGTTCTTACACAAAACATATTTTTCTAGCTTCGTACTTGGTGCCGCTTGCAGTGATGTACTTTTAGTTGAGTACTGAGCTTGTCAAAGGTTAAATTTTTCTTCAAGAACCTCAAGCAAATCCAGTTACCATGAAATACCACTTTTGGATTAAAATAGTGACAGGTCTGTAATTAACTTTTGATTAAGGGGCAGTTGTGTGTTGTGACCTCACAGAAGGTGTTTGGGTTTGAATCCAGTTGCCTTTCTGTGTGGAGTTTCAATGTTCTCAGTAAGTTCTGTGTGAACTTCTCTGGCTCCAGCATCTATTTGATCCTTACGAACCCTTAAGTTTAAACTGGTACCAGAACCAAAACTGCATTAAAACAGTTTTATATTTTAGTACAGGTCTGATTAAATTAAATATAAAAATGATCACATCCCTGCAGGAAGAACAGAGTCTACAGAGTGTCAACCAGTTGCTATGGTCTCCCCTGAGGCCAACCCTGACCCTTGACCTCTATCGAGGCACAAGAGTATAAACAAGGGGTTCCCCTACAGGAATCAATTAAGTAGCTCAGGACTTTTTTATCGTGGCAGAGCGGTGGACCTTAAAGTCCGGAAGCATAAAGTGAAGAAATGTAATTTTACCGAAGCCTCATTAAAACGTATCAGGAGTCGGAGCAGAAACAGAGACTTGACCCACAGACGCTGATTCATTAAGACGCTCTGTGTCCCAGAAGTCACAGAGCAGTCTGGTGCCGTTAGTGTCAAATTAATTCAAATGTTCAAGTTAAATGACGGGAAACTGGACTTTCCCAATTAAGACACCGACTGATTCCGTATGTCATATCTATAAACAGAATTACTGTGGCATTTTTAATTGTTAAGGCAAAATAAATCCCATTGTAAACTTGTAATTAAAACTTGTCTTGATTTTTAAACACAAACAGATTATAATGATAATTTGTCTGAAGCAGAACTCGTTAATGTCGCTGATGCCTCCCCACTAATAATTAGTATGTTGCTATTCATTTTTCTATTTCATTACTCTTATGTAATTTTATGTTTTTGTTCTCAGACCTCAGAACATCTGGCAAAGGAAAACAGAACATTTTTATA
This sequence comes from Helostoma temminkii, assembly GCA_900302695.1. Taxonomy (NCBI): domain Eukaryota; kingdom Metazoa; phylum Chordata; class Actinopteri; order Anabantiformes; family Helostomatidae; genus Helostoma; species Helostoma temminkii. Next base: position 19,948 of record OMLM01014060.1, on the reverse strand, counting down.
TGGTTAGATTTACAGAAATGATTAGTAATTTACAAAAGGCATCTTTGTAAATATATTCATAATGAAAAATAATCAGTTTAAAGCCTTAACTAAATGAGTTCAAGAAACTTATTAGGATGATTAGACTTATTATGATGTCGCTTTGACTCAGAGAGAAAACCTTTTGTAAAAATTTGAAACAAGTCTAGAATCAAACATAAGGCTCAAAATAAAACTCTTTATGAGCACAGTGGCACACTGGCATTAGTATTAAAGGAACAGTGTGATTTGACTTTACAATACCAAATAGTTAGTGTATACTTGTATTTAAAACAAAGGTATCCAGTCAGAAGTAGGTACTGTTGTTACCACAACAAGAATATTACAAGATACGCTTAAATAAAACTGTTCAAACTAACCGTTGCTTCCCATCAGCTCCATGGCACTGACACAAGGCTCCTCTTCCTCATCATCTTCATCATCTACAGCTGCATCATCGTAGACGACCGGCCCGCTCTCCACCACCACTCCGCTGGTGGGGGCTCCCACGGGCATCGGCAGGGGGTTGGAGTTGGCAACCTGGGCATACAGGACATATTGCTGGTTCGGTGTTGCTCAGTATTTTTAATACTTTTCTCTGCACGACATACAAACATATGAGTTTCCCCCAGGGAAATCTAAGCCAGATGTGATCTCATATGCCCCACTTCCCTTAAAATGCTAAAAATAATAACAGTGTAGTGTTAGTGTGCAGTGAGAGCTGTGGGGCAAGTGGAGGTGAGAAGATATTGTATCTGCCGCAGCATCTCCACATATGACTAAATACAGCATCAGAGCATGACGACCTTTATCTTACATTTCTTTATTATCTAAGATTCAGCTTTTTGAAAGCTGCAGTCTACAGCGAACCGCTTTGTATTGTATGAGGGGGTCAGAAATTAACCAGCGCCTCGGGGCAAAAATACCCTTCAAAGTTCATAAAAAAGCCTGAAATTAAAAATGAAGTGCTGAGGGTGAGTGTGGGGGCAAAACTGTAATTAGAGTGCCCTTTTTTGCATTTCACCCTGCTCACTTTGTCTCAGTTGAGCTGTCAAATGTTCATGCATGAATGTTGCATCTGTCCCCACAGGGCAACTGCAGGTGATTCTGTAACCAAGAGCGTGTTTCCAATTACATGCTGGGAGATAAAAATGGAGCCATTTTTGATCCGAAAACAAGCGGCTTGAAACAGGAGGAAATGTTGGCAGCTGTGAGAGAAAATAAACAACTGGGATAATAAAAAGCCGATCCTGCTGTAGAGGTTGGAGAGGACGGAGAGAACCTTTTTCCTGCAGTGGAAACAACGATAAAACAAATGTCAGGTGCAGATACAGAGTGGACCTGCCAGTACAGATGTTCCATTTAACCTTTAAGTACATTTTGATCACATTAAAAACTAAAAACACACAAATATAAACAACTTTGTAATCGTGTACATAGCAACAAATAGTGTGTTATCACACTCACCACAGGTAGAAATGACAGCTTATCATCATGTAATCATCCATACTTAGAAGTCCTTTGAAATAAATTGAGGCAAGCCAAATATCTATTGTATTTCTGTCTGCTACAGCACTGATATCTAATCTCTCATGTCCTGTGTTCTGAGAAAAACAAAAAAGCAAAAGGAGTAATGTGTGTGGAGTAATGTATATTTTATGGTTTCATGATGGCCTAGTTTTGCATTAAATCTACCACATACAATGATACATCTGTAAATAGACAGAGACGTCGTTACAGCTGATCAAATGTTGCATAAAGAGTAAAGTCAGTGTTGTGTCATCGACAGAGCAGCCAAACAGCAGCTGCTGCAAAACCCAAGAGCCACAGAGTCATAGTCAGTTCGCAGGCTACACCCAATTAACTGCTCTGCTGCAACACATTAGACAGCATGTAAATGTACCTGCAAATCTACTGTGCTCCTTATGCTTCAGTACCACCAACAACACTGTTTACCCACGACACACAGTAGCTACAGCAAAAGTATGTTACGTTTTCTTAAGTGTGAAGTGAGCACTTTGCCAGCTGTTGCCAATCAAACAGACAGAAATGGTTTTTAAAACTTAAAAATTGTTCTCTGATGTCCTCACTGACGGATACAGACTGGAGCAGACCCAGAGTAACTAGTTGGGAACAGTCATGACCAAATCACAGTAGTGAAACGTCCAGGTTTGTCCAGTCTGGACCAACTCGCTCAGTTTTGTTCAACATTAATTGGGGAAATCTATCGCTGGTCATCTGTCTTTGGCCTCCTACGCCCGGACCGGCCTTCCTCTCAGGTTAGCTGCCACAGCTACTCGCAGTTGGCACCAATTTAAGTGTAGATGTTTTATCAGCTCTGTAGGAAAACAATAGATCTATAGCAGAGTTTTTATCAGTTCACTGATGACCGTTTTCAGAACCTGCCACTGTATACAGCAGGATATTCAGCTAGGTTGTTGCTAAAGGATGGTGCTGTTCCACCTGGGGGGGGAAGCCTCTTTAGTCTTAAGGCCAGAAGAGTTGTTGATTACAGAGGCAGTGAAACATGTATTTGTACTTTAAAACCTTGACAACCATTTAATCCTGTATTAATGCATTAATTGATTAATTTTTCCTTTTATGACCATTATCAGTCATCTGTCAGCATCAGCGCCCAAGAGTCTCCTGCATAATCTGATAAAACCACAGGTTTGTGTTCTGACCATCAGTTTTAATTATCTCAACTATTTTGTTTGTTGGGTGGTTCTGTGTACTGCAATACCCATGAGCCTCAGTTTCTGTTGTTATGGAGGCAAAGCCAAATTTAGAACACCACATCACTGCAGTTGGGAACAAAACGCTGTGCCAAAACTGAGCCAGAAACTGTAGAACAGTTCACAGCTACAGACACGTACTCGTGCACGTAGCTCAGTTTTTATCTTATGGATTTATGAAATGCTCTTTCAGAGTTGTAGGTTACTTCTCTCATAAATAAATACTGTTTATACAAAACAGGACCTTCGATAGTGTAAAAAGAGAACCATGTATCAACATGACAACAGGAGTTTGCATCATGGTCTGGGCCTCTTTTATTGCCTCTGGACTTGGACTCTTTGTCATCATCAAGTGGAAGCTGAGGAAACAGGATGATGTCAGTGTGACTGTCTGCAAGCTGAAGCTCAGTAGAAGTTTTGAGATACAGAAAAATGAGAATGAGAAGAACAATGACCTTAAATAATAAGGTAAATCTACTACACAATGGCTTTGGAGACACAAAATCCACATTATGATGTTGGTCTGTCGGAGCCCAGACCTCAGCCCAACAGAGATGCTGTGGAATGAGCTCAGAGACCCGTTCACACCAGACGTCCTGAGAACCTGTCTTAGCTGAAGTGAGGTTCTGTGAGGAAGAGCGGTCCAAAGTTCCTCCTGGACGCTGTTCAGGTCTGATCCACAGCTACAGGAAGAGTTTGGTTAAGGTTATTGCTGCCAAAGCTGGTTCAACCAGTTATTAAAACACTGTTTCACTTACTTATTCCACCATCACTGTGTACGTTTGTGTTCAATAAAGACATGGAAGATCGTGACCACGAAACTGCAAATAGTTCACAATCAAAGTAGTTGATTATACCATCACGTCGCTCCAGCCCTACTCAACTAGCATAGACCTTAAGGTATAGAGGTATGAAATATAGACCAGAAGCTAAACTGTTAAACAGACTTTCATTTGAAGTGTCCTGTTGTACTGTTGTTTTGCTGTTGCTCCTTTCAGCTCCGTTAAATCAACAATCCACATTCATGCACATTTATTGCACCTACAACTGATCATGGACGTTCTGTGATTTGATATTGAGCTCCGTTTGTCAAAGAAGAAACTCCAGAAAACATTCATTCTCTCATTTTGAACTTCTCAGCTTCAGTCTATTTTTCCTGGTGATGTACAGACTGTGCAGATCTGATCGTTGTGCATTGGTTGGACATCTCACTTCAATTTCTGACAAAATACTGCAGATTTTTTACTTTAGGAATCAAAAACATAATTCTACGCCTGCAGAGGAAACTAATCGCCTTCAGTTTTACCAGCAGCTACTCTCCTTCCATCCACAACCCATTGTAAAGCTGAAGCATGAAGCAGGTGGAGGGTCGGCAGTGTGATGGAGATATTTCTGTTCCTCAGCAACAGCCTGTTGGAGTCCCTGCTGAGGCCCTTTGTTTCTGCCTTGTCCTCCTGCCATTTCTCCTTCTGATTTAACTTTCATTTCCTGCTCTGTCATTCCTTCCCTCCCACCTCTCATTTCCATGTCTTTCTCTTGCTCTGCACACATCCTTCGACACTTCATCCTTGACCCTTTACATATTTCTGCTCATTTTGCCTCCGACTCTCCTTCCTTCGCATTTTCTTTACACTTCTTTGGATTGTGATAAGCAGCCAGCAATAATACAGTGAGAAAGATGCAGAAGAAAATCACAAGACCTGAACCCTAAAACATTTTTTTCCCATTATTTTGTCCTTTTGTTTCCTCTCACTGGATCCTCGATGACTTTAACCTCACCAGACAGTAAAGAGGCTCCTCGTCACAGGAGCTGTTCGCCTCATTAGCTGCTGGTGAATACAGGCGGTAATGTGAGAAAAAAACAACTAAGAATTAAAAAAAGAAACACAACAGCATAAATACTGTGGTCTAGAGTAATTAGAAGGTGAGAGCTGCTAAATGGGTCAGGATGAAAGGTCTGAGAGAGGAGAGGAAGCCGTGGAGAAGGACAAGAGAGTTGTTTATCTGCTGGTGGGAGCTGTAAGGCATTCCTGCTCATTTATACACACACAGATCTGCACTATACATATGCTGTTAGAGCCTCAAACACTTTTTTAGCTTACTGTGACTGTCAGCCCACTAACAAGACAACTGCTTGTTAGGAGGGAGAACGCAGCCTGAACAAACTACAGGAAACGAGCGCCCGCACAAGGTTTTATGGGCACAAGGATGTTGACATCTGATCCTGTTGTTACTCAAGCATGGAACTTAACTGCGAGAAAACCACAGTCAGTTACAGCTCATGTTCCACTTCTTCAAGTATTTTAAATGTTATAAAAACCAGAACATATAAATCGAGTCAAGTTCAGGTCACCATGTCCCTGTTGTTTCACACAGAGACTTTTAAGTTGCAAACAACACTTTCTGACATGATTAGCATTATTTGAAAACCACATCACTATGGCACCGACACAAACTCAAAATCACGTCACATAGATTTGTCTTTCAAACAGACAGTCGTGTGCAAAAACAAGACATGAACTCAGGATTTTCCTTTAAAATGTCACAGTCACACCGTCTGAAACTTGCTGTAGAGACCATGTGTATGCACGTGGTTTACGGCCGCATCATCTGCGCCATTGTTCACATAATTCCTTTAGTAGTTTGTGTTTATTAGGTTTTAGAAGGGTCAGCCACATGGGGGCAGTTAAGGACGCAATCCCCCTGTATGATGTGTCTTCTTCGTGAATCTCCGTTCAAGAACCAGAAGAGGAGGAAAACAGAGGAGTCATCCGATGAACAGATGATAAAGATGCAGTGACGACAGTGTTAATGGTACATGAGGGCCTTAAAGCAAGCACTGCCCCTGCAAGAGTAACGTGGGACTGATTGATGATGTGAACAAGCACCACATCAGACACACGGGCTACACATAGGCACCATGCTGTGTGTCCCACTGCATATTTAACAGGAAGTATATCTCTAGTGTTGTGTCTGATCTAACCAACAAAGCAGATGCTTTTTCCGGGCTGATGCTAGTGTAGTTTGTTGGGTCTACGTGCAATTTTGAGAACAGGGTTGGCTTTTCACAGGCTACAGCGCCACTGTTTTATACACGTGTGCTTTCCCAGCAGCACAAAAACAACACTGGCATCCAAACAACTGGTCCAGTGATCACTCTGGACACCAAAAAAATTTAATTATGCTTCTTGTTGACACTGAACATAGGATGTTTGTTAGCTGTAGACTTGAGCTATGCTGTGATAAAGTATTTGCCTTCCTGAGGAAATTGTCATTTAAAAAATGCATTTTGTATTAATCAGGTTATCTTTGTGTAATACAAAAATTAGTTTCATGTTCTAAATCATTTGAATGGATTTAAATGAATCATTTACATGGAAATAAATAGATGGGCACAAATCAACCTTCAGCTTCAGACTTGTCTGAATCTCTACCGTATCTACTTTTGTTACCTTCATGTTGTAGCGCAGTGGTCTTCACAAAGTAAATGATCATGAAAAGTGCCAAACACAGAATGCCAGTGTATAATGTTGTACAGCTTCAATCTGTTCAAATCTCCTGGACAGGTCAGGTCCAGGTCGGGTCCTGATTCCTTTGTTTTTTAAGGAACAATTTTCAGAGCTGTAAAACTGCTTTCTCTCAGATATATGTGAAGATGATACACCCGCACGTTTACTGCTTTGTTTTTTGACAGACAGCTCTGAACACTAAATGAGCTAGCCACCATTTCTACAGGATGAGCTGAAAACGCTCCTCTCCCTGACCTCATCACCCCTTTCAGATTTCTAAGCCTCTCTGAAAATCCCCACATCCCTTACTGTGCTGTGTGCTGCCCAAATCTCAGGCTAAATGTGCTTCTGGGGAGGGGAAGATGAGGGGAAAGGCCGGTGGGGAAAAGCTGGGCAGGTTTCAGTTGGCAGAAATGAAGTGGCTACTCCTCTCATCATTTCCTCCCTTGTCTTGTTTGAAAAATGTACAGACTTATTGCCGGTTCGCTGATGAGGAAAAGGGTATCGTTTTTTGATAGGTAGAAGGAAGCTTGGCAAGCAACAGCCGAAGCGCACACATCTCTTTTTAATCTGGGGCTGTCGCCGAAATGAAACAGCAGTGTTACATAACAGGAGCTGCAAAACACAGAGCGCCCCTTAGCCAATAGTGACTGTCGTTTGCTCCTAGTTCCCAGGGGGAGGTGAAGGGGGGTTGCTAAGTAACAAGCCTTGTTGACCCAGCCCCTCGTGGCAATGTTTTCTTCCTGGTTGACAGAGCCTGAGCTCCCCGAGCTCTTCTATTCAGAGCTGCCAGCAGCACATGAAGAAGAAGACAAAGAATGGGAGAGGAGGAAGAGGAGCAGAGGGGAAGATTAAGGGAAGGAATGCAGGGAGAAAGGGAATGACAGGAAAAGAGAGGGTGCTGTAGAGCGAGGGGTGAGCTCATATTAGTGCTGACAGGTAAAATCGTTTTTTCCATTGTCTTTTGCGCAATACACCCATCGCAAAACATGAATATGGAGCAATGGAGGTCCTGGTCTGATGAATCACATTTTTGCATCACATGGATGGCAGGGTACGTCACTCACCTGGAGAACACATGGCACTATGGATGCACTATGGAAAGAAGGCAAGCCAGCAGAGGCAGTGTGATGCTCTAGGCAATATTCTGCAGGGAAAGCTTAGGTCCTGCCATCCATGTGGATGTTACTTTGACAAGTTCCACCTTCCTAAGCATTGCTGCAGAGCATGTACACCCTTTCATGGAAACAGTATTCCCTGCTGGCTGTGGCCTCTTTTAGCGGGATAATGCTTCCTGCCACAAAGCAACAACGGTTCAGGAATGGTTTGAGGAGAACAACAACAAGTTTGAGGTGTTGACTTGGCCTCCGAAGTCCCCAGATCTCAATCCAATCAACTTCTGTGGGATGTGCTGGACAAACAAGTCTGATACATTGTTACTAGTTTTAGCATAAATTAATCAAATAGGGTGAAGCAGTGAAGTTAGTTAATTAGCGAAGGCATCAGTGGTGAGAGAGGGTCAACAAGCGTCACCACACGACTGTGACGGAGATGTCAACAAAACAACTATTCTGTTCAATCGCATTAATCACAGGCTAGAAATTTTCTAATTGACAACATTAATACTGTATTATGAATTAACTGTCAGTACATAAAGTAGTTACAATCAGCTCAACCTTTACCAGTTGTGGGTTTTGTTTCACAGTTTGGTTTTTATTAACAACCACAAACATGTTTTTCACCTTTAAAATGTTTGAATTTTACAACAAAATAGTTTTTCCTTCTTGCTACCAGACGTAATTAAGCGAGTGCAGACTTCTCATAGTAATTTCTCAGAAGTCAGTTTGTTGAAATGGTGCTTTCCCTAAGCCTATGGCAAGTGGACTTATATTATTGCAAGTCATGCTTCAAAAATATAAACTTCAATAGTGTTTAAAATACTGTTTTGTTTTTGATCTGTAATAAGTAATAACTTTCTTAATGAAGTACTTGCAGTGTACTTGTACTTGTATTGGAATACCTTTTTAAGCAAAGCACTGAGGCATTTTCACCCAAGTATGGAGTTTTTGTACTTCTGGCACCTCTGTTCTCTACTTTTTCAGAGTGACAGACAAGAACATGGAAGAAATTGTTAATCTTAAAAAAATATATGACAGATCAATAGTGGTGTGGAGCAGGAAGGGATGAAAAGAAATGTCAGTCAGGATGTGGGGAAAAATGTCCAGAAAGCCAAACCGAAGACGTCTTCAGATCCTGTAAATCTACCTGCAATTGGATTTGGGTCCAATTTAAAATCAAATTAAGAAACAAAGTTGGGGAAGTGTCCCATTTCTCTCTGAAGATGGCTGCTGAAAGCTGTGAAGCTATAAATGGGCAGAATGAGGACAGGCGGAAATTAACTGTTCAAAGACACAAAGTCTAACTGGGTTTTGTGAAGCAGATAGGACACACTGCGCCACTAACCTTGTTCTTACTGGATTGGTCTGAAAGCTGGCGACTGGCCAACAGATGCCCATCACTGCAGGCTAGTAAAAAAGACCCAACACTGCTGTTCTAGACATTTTTATGCTCAGGTTTAGGGCTGCATTTATTTTAAGACTGCAAAAGTTCTTTAGGAACAGTGAAAACCCTGGAGGGAGGAAGAGAGTGAAGGAGTAATAAGGGAAGGGCAAACAAAGAAGAAGTGAGGTTCACCGCTCACACGGCCTGAGTGGAGATTTATTTACCCCCGTCAGCTCTGCAGGAGATCTCTGCAATCAGCTTTTAATAGTCGACCAGAAGAGACCGACAGTGAATTACAATCAGTCTTCAATTGCTGTCTGTTACTGTCACATCTTCATTATGTAGAGACACAGAGCCTCAGGGTTTGTGTCTGGATATGAAGGTGTTTTTAAAGTTGTTCAAGTCCACAAATCCCATCAAAAAAAGCAACACTGAACATCGTATCAATAAACTGTGTGTGTACACATACAAAGTCTGACATGTCTAATTCCTGTGTTGTCTACAGAGAATCGCTGCACTGGTCCACACTCCCACAAACACCCCACAAAAACCATCCAAATGTGGTTTATCCACTGCTGAAAATAGTCCCTGTTCACTGTTTCCTTCTGTTTAGGTTTGCTGCAGTAGAACTGGAGCAGCTAGGCGCTAATCTACACAGCCTTATAAAAACTATATTTTCTTGAAGCTTGACAGCAGAACAACCTGGGACTGTTTGTGTTATTACATAGTATAACGCGTGTAATCATATCTAAACTGTTCTGTGCATGTATTTTATCACATGCTAAGTTTGCTTGTTTTCTGACCTGCTCCCGCATCAGACGACGCTGCTTTGTCTGTAGTTTGGTCATGAAAACATCACAACTTATTCTGCTGCACATTTTATTTGGTGCCTAAACCCTCCAGCACTGGACAGCAGTCAGACGCAGCGTTCAGCGAAAGCTCGCGCTCGTTAACACACAACATCAGAGTGAGAAGACAACTTGGAAGCAGCTAGTGAGGAAGGAACATCAAACATCACGTAAGACCTTGATGAGCTGAGTGAACTTGGAGTGAAGGATGGTCTAAGCGAGCGAGAGCAAAGAGTGAGTGATGAAAAGATGAACAGCAGCTCACCTGCTCCACAGCGAGCTTCTTGTTGGGCTGTCCGGTGATGAACGGCTGCAGCCTGCAACACAAACGACAACACAGCATCAACACAAATACAAAGTTTACATTTAATATTCTGCATTTTCTATTATTTTTTGTCTGCTCTTAAATCTGCACCTGGGGTTGAAACATGTTGCGTCCAACATTTTAACTTGTGAATCAGGCACGTTTGTCCTGGAAGACAGATCTGTTGCTATTCCTGAAGTTTCTTTAAACTTTGCCCTTTAAATGTTTTTTGGGGAGTTTTCACTTAATGATTCACAGCTCTAAGGAAATATGGTGTTGTATGGTGTATGTAGAGCAGGGCTGTGTATTGGTAAGAATCATACAGGGGTTGTGATCCACCCTTGGATGGAGCTTTAACCATTTAGAAAAGTATTAACGATCTTCCTCTGGCTCACATGCTGAAAAATGCAGGAACTCACTTATCACCTTTTTTTTTTTAAAATGGCTATGCTATGTGACCTTGAAGTCGTGTTGCTGTAGAAAATTATGATCATTTTTCAAATTGAGGTGCAGTCTGAACTAGCAGCGGGTCTACAGCTAATTTTATGAACCTCTCAAAGCCCAAAAGTAATGATATTCATTCCCAGACATTATTTTTCCAGACGTAAAAAGACAGTAAAATCTTTCACTTACAGGACTGCTCAGTTTACAGTTCACTGTGAGGACTCATTCATTTCCTTTTTCTTGTTTTTTTTAGTTTGTTTCCAGGCACATGGTACAAGAATTACAAGACAGAAACGCAGATCCTAATAATCTTTGAAATGCTTTGCCTCTACTGTGTCAACAACTAAATCCTAGAATAAAGAATGTGATGAAATTAATTTGTAATGTAAAATCCAAGCAGTCTTTGAAATGGTGGACCTAAGATTGTTTATATAATCCAGTACCTTTAATGAATCTTTGGACAAACTCATTATTTCAATGTCATATTCACAGATTTGTATACAGCCACAAAAAGCTAATGTAGCTGGTACCAGTCATCTTGAACAGTTACAGACTAAAACATATTTCAGTTTTAGGGACCAAACAACAGGTAACTGATATTCTACTTAAATTATTCTGTGTGTCTGCAAGTTGCATTGATTACACTAGTTATTTTCCTGCATAACCCAGCTCTAAGTAAGTGTTAACTTATAATCTTCAGCATTTCCATCACTGTGACACCAGGAGCATTTCAAAAGGCTTGTTGTGATCTTATTTTTGTTTTGTTTTTTAAACGACAACAGCGATGAGCTTCAGTGACTGTGTTGGAGCTGAATGCCTCTCATCCATTCTCTGTGGAAGGTAGCTCAGATGGTAGAGCAGTCATCTATGAGCAGGGCCTGTGGTTCGACTCCTGATTCCTCCTGGCTACATGAGGTGTCCTTGGACAAGACACTAAAACCCCATAGTAGGGTCATGTAGCGTCATGCCCAACAACAATTTCCCCAAGGAGACCAATACCGTATGTCGCTATGAAAGAAAAGCTTACTAGAGGACTGGACTGAGCTGCAAAGGAATGACTGTGGCTCTCTGATACATGAAAGAGGCACCTTTCCTGGGTATGGTTTCTGGATGTTGAATCTAATTTTATATATCTGGATTTTTTTCCTACTCATTCGAGTTTAGCTGGGTGGGTGAACCACTCCTGCGGTGTGGCAAAGTCAAAATATAATTATTAGTACCTTATTAGTACCTTAATTTACCTTAAATTACATACAAAAAACTGCGTAGGAAATCAGACACACTAGACTGTGCTTTCAGACATTAGATTACTGTGTAAGCAAATTGCAAATGCTCCTTTTTGTCCCTAATCAATTTTCATTCTGACCCTGATTCTTGATTTTTGCCTTGCTCAACAACACAGTACAAGAAAAAAAACGAGAGCACAGCTGAACATTAACATTCTGTGAAGAGTCCCCGCAACCCCTTTTACAAATAATACATATATTCATTACGCTCTTTATTACAGGATTTACTGTCGACACAATATAGGTTGAGGATTTCATTAAGATTACTACGGCTGGTCTCTCTTGGCTGCAGGCGACCGTCTCCAAGCACCAGGCAACTGACAAGCACCAGAGAAAAAATGGTGTGAATGTGAAATGAAACCAAACTGTGACTGACAGGCAGACAGGCCGACTGTGAAGACAATCTCTTCCTAGACAGTCGCAGAGATAATCAGCAATGAACATAGCACCGGCGGTAATTCCTAAGCAGCCGTCCCACCATCCCACTGGCTAGAATTAGCATCGTTCCCGGAGGTTCCACACCCCTACTCTGCCCACCCGGCCCGGATCTGAGCCCTCCCTGGGGGCTTACAGTAAGTGCTCAACTCTCACTGATAAGACAGAGAGTGCAAGTGAGCTTTTAATTAATCTGCTTTAACCAGGGGAAAAGGGGGAAGTAAGGAAATGGGGGGAGGGTGGATGAGGCTAACCGTGAATTTGGCATCTTCACCCCCAACACTACATCCTTCTTTGTGAAAGCTCATTAAAAAGTCCCAGCCAGGCTGGCGAACAGCTCCCCGCTGAGTGAACTATTCAGGGATCTGTGCATGTGCTAGACTAGACTCGCTCCCCTGGGCCCTGACCCGAACACTGGTGGGGGGGGCAACAGGCAGAGAGGGAGTGAAAGGGTAAAGTAGAAAGTGAGGACAAAGGAATAAAGAGTGAAGAGAAACAAGGGAGCAAACAAAGAAAAATATGATAGAAAGAAAAAAGGCAAGCAGGGAAGTCACAGATAAAGAAAAGAAACACGTAGAAAAAAAAGGGGATGGAAGGAAAACAAATAGCGCTATGACAGGATTTAATCCAAAATCCTATTAGGGTTCTTGACCTGCATGTTACTACAATGAAAGCTGGATCAATTAATCAATATATTCACCGTCATGCTATAACACACACCTCTAGAGCACCACCATAGGGTTGACGTCTTTGGTTTGGATTGTGTTAAAATGTTGTGTAATTTTTATCTGTACAGTTGAGTACAATTTAAACTTACTAAAGGCTGTGGGTGCAAATGTAGCCTCATTCTCCTCAAAACAGCAGCTCTGGTCTTCCCAGCCAGATGTATACAACACAGCATAACAGATCTTCAGTGACTGTTCCCACAAAGTCTGCTAGGAATGTGGGGGCATCACTGACCAAATAAGCTTTACTGACCACATCTCCATCTCTCAAGCATGCAGCTCATTGTACCAAAATCAGACCCTACCTATGTGAATATTCTACCTAGTCAGGTGCTTGTCATTTCATCTTGTGACTGCAGTGTCCTTACACAGCTACCATCATGTGAAATCCCATTTCTCAATCTTACCTCTACACCTTGCCCCTTCAAACAGAGGGCTGGAGATGAAAATATTGCCCTAAGAAATGAGACACCCCAAACGATACTGTTACGTTATCATATATATACATATACATGCAACAAGTGTTTACAGTTTCCAAGATGCTGTCATCACCCATGGTAATCTCCAGTGCGTGGATTATAGGCATTTATTTATGTTTGTTTGCTGCTAAACAGCAAGTTACAAAAAGCAGAAAACTAAAACATTCGTATCAGTGGGTGTTAACACAAGAAAACAACAGAGTTATACACTGATATCAGTTGAGCGGCAAAAAAGTTAAGCATATTTCCTGCACTCGCTTGTTAGTTCATTTTTGGACACGTGTCAATATGATATGTGTCAAGTTACAGGGTTTCAGACATGAAAATATATAAACACGAGAAACTGTTGTGCAAATCAGCAGTAATGATGGAAAGTTAACGCTGGCAAACTGATGTTGCAGTCAAACAATGGTTGCAGTAACTTTAAAATTGTAATTAATTTAAAAAATTTATATTTGTGGGTCTCTTTGTATCTGGCGTATACAGAGAAATCACTTGTACCCCTTCGTTTGAAGTGGGGTGCTGAAAAATCTGCCTTGGTCCTACCCTCCATCCTACCAGGATACCCCTACCCCTCACGTGAATGCACAAAACGGAAGGGTAGGACTAAGGGGTAGGAAAAGGGATGCGTCCTAAACCTCTGCAGTTGATCCAAAATGCAGCAGCATGTCTTATTTTTGATCAAACAAAAAGGACACACCACTGATCGTATCTCTGCACTGGCTTTCAGGTCTGCTCGCATCAGGTGTCCAAAGGTGTGACACTAGCCTACAGAGTGGTCGACTCCACAGCACCTTGCTACCTTGCACTCTGCCGATGATCATCTTGTGGTCCCTACGCCACACAGAAAACGTGGAAAAGATGTTCAAACAAGCTTCATAACTCTGCTCGCTCAGCAGCCGCAGTCCTAATATTCAAAAGCTGTTGAAGTCAGAACTTTTCCACAACTTCCTTATGAAAAAAATCTTTCTCATGAAATAAACACTGCTTCTCATGGCACTTTCCTTTAAATATCTGTCCCTGAATTTGATTTGTTGCTGCTTTGTACTTCGTAAGTTGGTTTGGATAAAAGCATCTGTCAAATGAAACCATGCCCTGGTTACTCAGAATACCACTTGTGATCTTTCACATATTTTAGACTCAAAATAAGAAAATCTAAAGAAAAAGACTGGTTCAGGAATAAAAACGAAGGCAAAACAGAAACAGACTTTCCTCTTGTTCTGTATTCAACATTTTCATTGGCATATGCTTGTTACAGAAGCATCTCTGGAGCCTTTTACACACAGAGATTTTCTAATGAAGCAGCAGCTGCTGTTGTGTATAAAGTAAAAACACACACACTTTTCATCTCTTACGTACACCCATCCTGTCTTTTTTACAACATTCACTTACGCCTTATTTCATTTCCTGCATTAAAGCCATTTTTATTTCCTCCTCTCGTTTTACAGATCTCATAATCGCAGTGCAGCGTGTTGTGACCCTCCTCATTTACATTAGCCACAGTGTTTATTGTCTTTCTGACATTATGTTGTCGTTTCGCTTGTTAGCGCCAAGGTGAGATGTTTCTCCTCGTTTTTAATCCTGCTAGCCAGTAATTGCATCTCCTTGTTTTTAAATCAATTTCTATTTCCAGTCACTGCTCATGTATTTCAGCTCTGCGTGAATAAATGAAGACAAACCAGTGTGATGGAATAATTTGGTTATTCATACAATAATCCAATCAATAACGGAATGAGGAGGAAGGATGAGAGGGAGGGGAGGAAGAATCTGCAAACAGGGGCTTGAATGAAATTAGTTCTGCGATGAGCTCGCATGTAAATAAATGATGATGATAATCTGAGCTTCCAACTCGATTTTCCAGCTGGGGACTGGATTCTTGGAGGATTCACACACTCTCTCACTCACACACACACACACAACGAAATGCAGATACTCTGCCTCCTTCAGCTCTTTAGCACAATTAAATCAGGCATAATCACAAAAACCCACACACACACGCAACTGTGATGCCCCCATATATTTTCCCAGACACAAAAGTACACAGAACACTCACATACCCGCACGCAGGCCTGCGTACAGACACACAATGCAGACTCACACAGTCGCTCTCTCATTTGTGCAGAGTTTTGTCCATTCAGGCTGCAGTGCATTGTGGGCCAGTGTGCAGCTTGGCTGGAGGAAACGCAGACTCAACTAAAAGAACTGATTGTGTTTTCTTATATACTGGCCGTTCAACACACACACACACACACACACACACACACACAGTAACCTGGTACTGTCAATTCACAGGGGATAGGATTATATGGACAGATGTGTGGACAATCACCCACAGAAACTGCACTCACATTTGTATCTGTGCAGACTCTCTGCTGTTAAGTGTTTAATCCAGATGTGGTGCAGTTTGATGTTTAATTAGGGATCATAAGTTCAACCAGATTCTTATTTACTACGGTAAATATGATCTTCTTATCCAAGTTGGACTGAAGAAGCTACTTGGAGTCTAGTTGCCAGATAATTTCACCTGGATGAATCTTTGACATATTGTTAATGTTGATTCAACGTTTCAACCAGTAAGTGCAGCTGAAAGTGAGGATCTGCTAGCTGAATGTTTTGCACACTGACATTTGGATAATTAGTGAACTGTGTGGTGGGACCTTAGTAGAAAAAACATTTCAGTTTAAATAACAGTGTATTTATGTAGCAGCGCTTCAGTTATAAAAAGAAACTGAAAAGTCTCGCTTTTCCAACTTAACGCCATAAAATGTCACTTAAATTTAAGTGAAGGAAGCACAACTTAGGGGAACTCCAACTCTGTCTCTGTGATAATGAAAAGACATGGCACGCATACACACACAGGCCATATTTAATAATAACCCACTATAACCCATCCATGGCTGTTTGATGAGAGCTGTGACATTTGTCCAGATGGATAGGATTTCTGGGTCAGTTAGTGCAGTGTTGCATTCGTCCTCCGCAGATATTTTGGGGTCCATGACTGGTCTTGTGAACAGAGATTAGCCACGCACTGGTTTGTTAATGGCTGTGGGCTAAACACACCCACATACACACACATATTAATGTCAGTCAGAGTGACAAAAAATAGACCAGTCGCAGTTTTCTGATGTAGGGAAAAGTGTGTTTGAGACAGAAAGACTTCAGCATCAAAGTGTGTTAGAAGGCAGTGTTGACTCAAGTGTTGACAGAGGCTGGTGGCGTGACCAGAGGGGAGGATCGCAGTGATACACACCAGTAATCACACAAACGGGGAGGATCACATGCCTTTAACACACATACACACAGATCAGTCACAAAATCTGAGCGATCAAAGCGTTAACAGGACTATGATCACACACACTCACACACACTCACACAGAGTTCAAATGTTCTATTAAAGCCAAACCTTGCGGCAGCACGGTCACACTTAATTTTCTAAAACGATCTTGACTTTAAATTTGATCTCAGACAAACCTCTGTGCTTAAATTACATGATTAGACATGACGCTCAAATTTCAAACATCTATGTTTCTTTTCACGTTGACATGGTGCATCTGGTTTCCTTTAACCTGAGCCGGCACCGTTTCTTCTGCTGTCACTCAACTCACAGCTACAAAAGCAAAAAGAAAAGGTATGGACTACGTCCTGCCCAAAAAGGAATTACTGCACACCTGAATTCACAGACGATGGTTCCTTGAATTTGCCCTGAAGTGAAACAGTCAGCAAAAACAGACAAAGTAAAAATAAAATAAAATCAGAATCATAAAAACTGATAAATAAAACAGATGGAATGTAAATAATAAGGTTCAGAAACAGACAAACAGCATTTATGGAAAAATATCTGAAAATAAAACAAAAATCTGAAAAAAATTTAACATTTTGGGAAATAAAACCCAAAACACTATGTTTTAGGTTTATTATCCAGAATATTCAGGCGTTTTTTATTATTTTAGATTTATACACCACCACAATGGATTTCAAATCAAACAATCAAGATGTGTTCGAAGTCTAGACTTTCAGCTTCAAATTAGGAGGTTTCAAAAAAAATGTATGGCATTTACCGTTTAGTAATTAAAGCCATTTTAAACAGAGTACTTCCATTTACAGTATTTGGACAAACAGACAACTGTAAATATAACCTTTGCAGCCAATGGCTGCCTGATGTCTGGAGCCCATGGACTTTGCCAGGCCTTCACTGCAGCCAGCTTCAGCTGCTACTTATTCATGGGTCTTTCTGCTTTCAACTTTGTCTTCAGTAAATGAAAAGCTGCTCTACAGGGTTGAGATCAGATGATCCAGTGATCCCATTCAGTTGGCAGCCATACATGCCCAAGCAATAACTCTACTTCCACCATGTGTGACACATGATAGCTTTAGCTTTGGATCATGAACTTTTCCTTCACCATACTTGTCTCTTCCCATCATTCTGGGAAAAGTCAATCTTGGTTTCATCTGTCCAAAGAATCAGATTCCAGGACACGGGAGACTTTTTTAGCTCCAGTCAATTAACTCGGGACCTTTTAACTACTTCATTTGTCTTGAAGCAATGAGGGAACAGACCAGACCTGGTCGGTTAACTGCTCGTCAGTCAACTGTCCAAATATTGAGCCTTTTGAGCTGCTGAAAAAGACATATTCTGTTCAAAATGGCTATGATTCCTAAACAGTTTTGTGAAACCTCTTAAAATAAAGCTAAATAAAGTTTTATTTCAAATCCACTTTGGTGGTGTACAAAGGCAAAATAATAAACATTGTCACTGTCCACTTCTGAACCTAACTGTAACTTTGTTCCTTCAGTCTGGGGTTGCTCACTTTGTAAGAGTCTTTAGCTCTTTAGGTCTAAACAAGGGCGTTTTAGAAATAACTGCAAAGTCCCTGTGCAAGTCAGTTTCATAAACAGTTTAAATAATTCTAAAATCAGTTTGACATTGATGGAAAAACTTCTGCTAAGGCCAACTGAAAGGGACATATCATAACTGAGCAATTAAAGGAAACTGCACAGTTTTACTGTTGTTATAGACCATCTGCTGTCCTGCGACCTCTCTCCTCCTAGCTGTTGGTTCCTCATTCGAGAGGGGTTGGATCTGAATCTTCATCTGCTCCTTGTCTGCTCCTTTCTAATTGCCCTGTCCTTCTCTTTCTTTCTGTTTGTACCTATCACCCAGATGTATGATTGTGTTTGGGTTTAGCTTGGTGTTCTGCTCAATCCTGTAAGTCTACAGTTGATAATCTTGTTATCCTGATTTCCCATAATGTAAATCGGTTGTTCTGTGCACATGACAAAGAGGCAGAGAGACAGACTCTTATCCCATTCAAGGACAGAAGATGTCTCTCCCACTGAGGCAAATTTGTGATATGGAGGTGTATAAATACTTTATTTAAAATTTTAATTGATTGAGTGTCTGTTAAGGACAAGCTTTATAAGTCTGGATAAGCTTTATAAGTCCCACGACATGAATGTTATTCACCAACATATCTGATTTGACAAAAAATAAATAAATAAAATAAACAAACAAATAAATAAAATAAAACTCTGTATTACGAGTGATGAAAACATGGATGTTCAATCAAAAAACAGTTTGGATCTTTACATTCAGCAGTACATCAAAAAGATTAACACAGAACAGAAGCAGTCATTCATCACTTCTCCCAGTCAAACTCCATAGGGGCATAGCAACAGCAGTAACCATGACCAGTACTTCCCACAAGCATCTGGTAAGTGCTGCGGTTAAAAATGAGATGCCTGGTAGATAGAGTGTGAGTAAACTAAACACCTCCATCTTTTCAGCGCCATGGTAACAAAGTGGTCTTTCGAGGAAGCTGAAGACTGCTCCTCTATACTTCTACAACTGCTTTTTGTCTGGTGACATACCCATATACCACTAAACTGTGACCAAACCATCTATAACCGACTGCACATTATTCTTCCCACAACAATCTGTTTATCAAATCTGTTTGTCAAAACATCCTCAATATTATATTCATTATCTGATGTTTCCTCAAGCAACCCCTCACAATGTTCAAAGCACAAAATGATCTCTGCAAATGAGTCAAAATCCAAACATACTAGGTTTATACTGATGACAAAAAACAAAAAAAACAACTAATAGACATTTCCTTAAGTGAAGTTAATGAGTCCCTGTTTTAATCCAGTTAAACAAAGTTTGGAGCCCACAACGAATAAATGTGTTTTATTTTTGTTTTACATTATGACACAACTAAAAAAAGTTCAAATTAACAAGTTAAAATTATGTTTTTAGTTTTTGTTCAATTGGTCTCAGAATTGTTTTCTTTATCACTGACTTAACTCTTTGGTCTAAAATGTCAGAAATGTCAGCTTGTGACACCTAGATGCTGTAACTTTTTAGGCTTGGTTATTTCTAACCTTTTAATAGTGAGAATGTAATCACTAAATGGTTTTCTAATGATAAATTAACCCATTAAATATAGATAATAATAATAATAATAATAATAATAATAATAATAATAATAATAATAATAAGATAAGACTTTATTTATCCCACGATGGGGAAAATCTTTTGTCTGCAGCAGCAAAGTGACATTAAATAGTACAACTGTGTAGTACTGTATTGTATAGTCTGATGGCTGTGGGGAGGAATGACCTGCGGTAGCGCTCCTTCTTGCACTGTGGGTGTAACAGTCTTGT
>OMLM01014059.1:32056-44053 GCA_900302695.1 Helostoma temminkii | reverse complement strand
AGCAACAGATTTATTCATGCAGTATCTGAAGGATGTTGCTAGTGATTTCCTGTGTTATGACCTTTGCTCTGATGCTGCTTGCAGATCATATGTTAGTATAAGTTAATCAATCTATTTTATAACAGAATGTACATGATGATGCAGATGGTGCCCATCTGGTTTTGCTTTAATACTTTATGATTCAAATAGAATTATATCACAGTATTTTCTTTACTGTTTAAGCAAATAAAGTGATGTCTATTAAAAATGTACTTAAACCTTATACTGTTACCAAAAAGCTGCATCAGTACTAAAGCTAATATTTTTTTATCTGTGAGGGTTTTGGTCTGGACCGACCTCAGAGGCAAGGCTGACATGCAAGACTGAGTTTAAAGACTTTTAAAGGCAGATGGCAGTTGTTTGGGCAAGGGAGACAGGAAGCAGGACTGGATGTACTTCCAGCCTGACTGAGATCACTGCAGAAGAGATAGTTATTACACCGATCAGGCACAACATTATGACCACCTGTACACTCTCATGCAATCCAATACAATGGTTCTACCATGAAATCTACATTTAGTTATAATTTTCAGTTTTTAAGTTGAAGTTGTGACAAATGTGATAATTCTCCTACAAGGGTATTACAGTATTAAGGTCATTGTGGGAGGTGGAGTTGTACTGGAGTATGTTATCTCTAATGTTTTGGACATGTAAATAGGGGGTCCAAAAATTATAACTTTGTAAATGTTGAATTCTAACAGAGCTGTTGTAATGGATTGCATTAGCTTGTACAGGTGGTTATAATGTTATGCCTGATTGGTGTATATTGGCAGAAATCATTATGAACTTATGAACCGATAGTTATAGTTAAGTTCACAGATGTAGCAATGGAGAACTGGCCAGATGAGTAAAACATGGATGGTTGCAGATAGGTATCTTAGCAGGAGTAGTGGGTGAGGTTTTTAAGATGGCGGTGGCACAAGATGGTGGCATCCTGGGCGTCTTTGGGAAGTCAGTAAGGTGAACTGGAGATGTGCACACACTGAGAACAGGGTTAACGTTAGAGTGGTGATCAGAGTTGAGGGGAAAGGTAATCAGGGCCTGGTTATAGAGTTCAAATAGAGTAAGCTTAAACAAGATGAGGTCAGAATCAGGTGCAGGTTATGAGGCCAGAAAGTTCAGAGCATAGATAACAAGCAAATGCATCAACATCCATAATCCAGTAGCAAGGTCCAAATAAAAGATAACAAGTCAGGCACACTTATAGCACCAACAGGGCTAGGCAAGGTACAGGTCCATGGCGGGTCTAAATTTGGATTCAGGTACCGGTTCAGATTCAGGTAAAGGGTTTAGGACAAGGCAAGGCTGGAAGATTCCTTCAGTTTATGAATGCAGACAATCAAAGGGGAGAGAACTGCAAACCTGCTTATATGAGAATGGAGAGAAACATGTGGAACTAATGATGATGGAAAATTGGCAGAGTGAAAAATTAGGGAATGAGAGAAGCACAGACAGAGAACTAATTCGACCAAATATGGGTAGAGCAGGAAGTCAGGCTGGAAACCACGACGTTATCTAACCATATGAGAAAAACCTCACGTAAATAACACCTTTGGGTTTGTGTCATATTTACATAGCATCTCAGTAGACTGGACTGGCATTACAGAAAATATTTAATTGATCAATACAGTAAATATTTCTTGTATTCTTGAATATGAATGCACAGTCAATGTCACAAGCACCTATCAGAGTTGTCTGGTAAACTTTTAACTTTTGTCAGGGTTCAGAAGGGAAGAGTCTCCCTCCACAGTTCCCCCCAACATCTCTCATTAGTCTCTCTTACACCATCACTCCTTCCCTTTCTCTGTCTCTCCCTCTGTCCATCCCTCTCTATGATAAATGAGATGATATTTGGGTCTGTTAATTAGAGAGCTATTTCGGGACCCCAATGAGCACGTCGCTCCAATGAGATGTGCCCCTCTCCCATCACCTCTCCACCCTCTCCTGCTGTGAGCGCGTGCTTGTGTGTGTGTCTGTGTCCAGCTCCTAATGGCTGCTGACACTGAAGCCTCGTATCTGAGCCAAGAGAGAAAGATCCCGAGGAGAAGTCTATTAGAGGAGTCTGATTTGTCACAATTCACTTCTCTTTGACAAAGGCACACCACAGTGCACATCACAGATTGACACACATGCACACTTACAGAGCACGTAAGGTACAGTATACCATCTTTATAACATCTGCACAAACATTTGCATCGAAAGAGGCTATGGTGGGGCAGTTTTGATTAACCAAATGAACTTTATCCTAACCTTCGCTGGCCTCTCCCCTTCATTAAAATCAGTTTATATAAATAGATATCCTCCTTCGCGTGTGCTACAGGGGTTTGTCCAAATGTGGCTATAACCAAAAGCAGATAGACAAACTGTATATATAATTTCAGGCATGGGCACAGGACTGAATTTGCCTATCTTGACCTTTTGTATTTCCTTTGAAAGACAATAAATTATGGTGCACATATACAAATTGTACTCATGTACGCCCATAGACACCAAAAGGATTTTCCAGTGCTGATGGACTCACACACAGAAGAGATCCTGCAGAGGGAACGCTTAGAAAAGATCCAGAGCTACCGTCTGGTTAGAGACAATATGTTGGAGCAGCGTAAACAACGAGAGCTCAACAGGAAGGAGCTAATGAGGCATCAGCTGAAAATGTATGAGAGCATGCAGGTCAGTCACAACAGAGACGACACTGCATGATGCTTAAAGTTCTCTACAAACAAAAGTAGGCAGGAAAGTCAAGCAGTTCCGTTGCAGTGAGATAGACTTTTTCAGCTTTCATTCCCTCTGGTTAGAAACTGTTCTATGACTTAGTTCTCCTCGCCTCTCTCTTTTGTCTCCAGGCAGCCTCGCAGCAGCGCCGTGAGAAATTTTTTGATGCTTGCAAGGCATTTAATAGCCGTCAGAGGGCAGCGTTGGGACAAGACGAGAAACAAGCTCTGGAGGAGTCCCAACAGGCAGTTCTAGAAAAAACAACTCCCACCTCTGCTGCCTCCCAGCAGCCCAACAAGCGTGCCAAGACTGCTGGCAAGAAGAAATGATGGTCATTGGCACCAGCTTCAAGTCTCAGTTTTCCTCTCAGACACTTCTCAACAAGTCTGCTTAATCACAGCATTGTGGCTTGTACTTGATGAATCAACACTTGACCAAACAAAGGATTGTTGCTATATCTAAGCCAAAGCTGTTATTTCTTACTTAAATGTTTTGACACGTTAAAATAATAAGCTTTAATCAAAGATAATAACATTTAGTTTCTTTGTGTTGTTCTTGAATTTTAATGTTATTATATTGTACATCTATATTCATCGTATGAACAGATCTAATGATTTTGCCAATTTCCTGTAAAATTGTATTAATATAATAAATGCTGAATGATAAAATAACTGTTATTGCATTGTCCATGTAAATGCGTGTTCTCTTTCTGTGCACTGAGAATGTCAAACCATCTCTGACTTTTCAGTGACCAGTGTGCCTGATTGTGTTGTGCAGATGTTTTGTTTTCTTGAAGGTCACTGTATTGACTCTATAACCCAAAGCATCTTGGGTAAAGCCAACCTCCCACAAGCTGAGTGGTGCTGATTGATTTGCTGATTGATATATTCTTGCTGATTGAAACCTGCAACAGTCTAGCCCAAGGCAAAATGTTTAGGTTTATAATGTGTCTCGCATGTAATAAACCATCAATCTAGTACTTTTTTGAAAAAATTAAATTGATATGATAAAGTCAGTCCCTTTTATCATTGCTGAGTATTTGGAGTCCATCTAGTTGGTCGCCATCCCACAGATGGAGAGGCGGCTGGTCAGCTTGGGAATGGGAAGCAGTATTGGAAATGAAAGGGAAGAGGGTGCCATCTAGTGGTTGTGGACATTAATACAGCCTCATTACCAATACTGCGACATGCTTTTTTTCAAGTTTGACAATAATGAATAGTTCAATTTTGTGCTGCTGTGTGGAGGAAATTATCATTATCTGTGTGTGTGTATGTGTGTGTGCGTGCATGCAATGAAAATAATTTTTTGCCTGTATGAGTGTTCATGTGCAAAGTCATGGTGCTATAATCCACTCCTGCTGCTGATCAATTCTTATATGAAAAATCTCCTTTGGACATAATTTGCTTTCGTACTGATTCCTGAATAAATTAGAAATATAAAATATATTAATATGAAACACCTCAGTTATACTTGATGCTGTAGAAACAACCAAACTTTGACAACAGTCTACTATCCAGCATCCATCTCTACACACATACCCAGAGCACAATCTCTGCATGTGTGCCCTAGTTAGTATTTTTTCTGTAAATAAAAATGTGCTATCACATTATGTGTATTTCACACTCCTGTTGTGTGTCTCTGCAGCCTGTCGGCCCCCATCTAGACAACCACCATTTTATACTTGTAAGTGCGTGACAGAGTGAATCCTGAAAGCCTTGTTCCTGGCACAGAACAGTCCCTGTCTCTTCACTATTCCTTCTCTATTCCTGTTCTTCCCCCACTTTCTAAAACATTAGCTGATGTGACCTACCCTCCTCATCCTTGCCCAGAGTGCATGAGGAATAGTAGCTGTATGTGAGTATATGTGTGTTGTATTATTCTGTTGTGTTAGAGAGAGAGAGAGAGTGAGAGAGATCACCCACCACTGTAATTGGCAGTGACACGTGTGTATTAACGGAGAGGCTGTTTGTTAATTGGCAGCTGTTGGATGGTGGTTTGATGCAAATCTGTTGTGAGCGACAGAAGAACTCTTGTGTAACCTTGAAATCAAGGGCACAGTTGGCCATTGCATGTGAGTGTGACTGCATGTGTGTATTTGTCTTCTCACAACTAATAAGAAAACATTTGATTCTTAAATTGACCCTCATAGTAGGATGATGAAATTAAGTGAAATTAGATGCACTCTTCCCGAGTGGTGTGGAGACTGTGGTGGCTCTTTAATTCACTTTCCATTTTCAAGGCAATAATTCAAGAATGCTTTAATCATTGTCTTCGCTGTTAGTTTTGCGAATGACGAGCATATTCTAACTATTTGTTATTGGCTGTCTATTTGTAGTTTGTTTCTCTCCTTTTCTGTGGCAACAGCTGCAGCAAAGTACATTTGCACTTTTAGTCGTCATGCTAAGCTAAGCTAATCACCTCCTTCCTGTAGTTTTAGATTTAGCACATGTGAGAGTGAAAAAACTCCTGGCAACAAAGCAAATTGTGAAGTACATTTCCCATGCGCATTTTTTTTATACTGTACATTTCTCATTTATGAACATATACTGTAGACTTGTTTGGTCAGCCTATAAATCTTTAATAGGTGCAAAGAATGTGCCTCTTGAAGTTTTCGAGATTCTTATCCTCACTGTGCTACTTTAGCTTTTTCATTCCCCTTTTGTCTGCCTTGCACAGGCACACGCATTCTGCCACACATCAATAAACATGCACACATGTACATACGCGCATCCAGCTGGCAGGGGATTGCACGGTCCTCAGGGTTATTGGTTCAACATGCTGCAACATTGTCCCATTGTTGTTGCTCTCTCCCTCTGGGACTGAGCCTCTCTAGAGGTCTGTCCTCAAAGACCACTGTGCCGATAAAATGACAGGAAAGCATCGGTTAGGAAGGAAGACTCGTGTGCTGCTGTGGTAACGATTCAGCTCAGATTGCAAGGGGCAAAAGGTCAAGTGTTTATGTTCACTGAACAAAGATCTGAAGGGAAAAGGTGAGTACTCACAGATTGACATCCAGGCCTTACTGCAATTATCCAAACTCCCCTGTAACTAACTCTCTCTAATGCACACATATTCACTATCTGCAGTCAATGCTGGACACCACACTGGCAGACACTAAAATGCTGACCTGGTGGAAGCCTCATTCTTGTAACGCAGCTTTGTCTCTCTCCTGACTCACCTTTCTTTGGCGCCACTCCCTCTTCACTCTTTAGCCCACTCTCCTGCAACACCACCACCTCTCTCCTCAGCCAACACAGCACAGCTCTGCAGACACCGGAGGGTGGGATACGAAAATCAAATAATGAGTCAAGAGAAGACACGAAAAACTGCAGCACTTCAGGTTTGTAGGTGCAGAGGGAATAAAGTGCTGAACACAAGGTCATCATTGCCAGAGAAAAACAGTACCTGTCATCAGATTTAGGTGACAAGAGACCAATAGCATGTGAAATCCTATGGAAGAATGTGTTCTATTGTAACATAGACAGATTAGCTTTCTAATTGTATCTTCCTTTCCTAGGGGCCCTTCTTATCGGTGTTTACCAAATCCCTCCTGGATTACCAGTTAATACTTTGTAAAAATAATCTGTTCCTATCTGAAAGTCAAACCAAGTCAATATTTATCCCGGGACTGAGGAACTGAATGTCATGGTGGATCTAGATAACCAGTCTGTGGTTCAACTCCGTGTACACTTTAAGGTTTGACAGTGACAACAGAGATGGTCTATGTGCTATTGAAAGGACAGGCCTGGGTTGACAGCTGTCCCTCACTCAGCACATCGCTACACAATGTTTACAGTGAGAGGATCCAGGAATTATGTGTATGTGTGGGAACATTACTAAATGTGTGTCAGTCCACACTGATCAAAGTTGGTGCATCCAAGCTGCCTCCTGGGATATTCTGGTCACAAATACATCCCCTGACAGTTATACTAACTAATACTGATATTAGGGACTTCTTTTGGTGGCTGGTGATGTGTGTTTTAAATATGATGGGTTGGAGGTGATGTAACATCCTGTTGTGCCATGATTTGTCTAAAGTATTTTCTTTTACAAGAGCTCTGAATAGTGTAGATTGCTCTTTGTTTTCCATACAAAGCCATGGTAATGTATTCCATGTGTGCATGGTACTAAAGAGCACTTTTGTTTGGCACATCATTTGATGCCACCACTTCAAAGCTCTACCTCAGCTGACATGTGGATGAAGGGTAATCTAATAGATGCCTGGATGAGAGGATACGTACATTTCCTTAAATAGCATCACAGCAACTGCTTGAATCACAATCTAATTGCCTTGTGTTGTCAACAAATGCATTCATTCAGTGATGTGAACTTTGTTTACACAGCAGAGCTGGGAGGTGTCAGGTTGCCAATAAAACAGGAATCTAAATTTCATCCTGCTTTATTGGACTGAGCAGTAGCCTTTGTCAGTCGCAGGGGATAATTGTGCTTCAGAAGGAGAGGACTCCTAAGTAAGACAGCTCACTATCAGTCTACTTTAGCTGTCGGGTAAAGATTTTAGGATTTTAACTCTGAAACTAAAACAAACAGGAAAGTTGTGAAAGGGAGTCATCGATAACCGATAACTAGTCTGTGTTCAGCATAGATTATTGCTATTTTATAGTGCTGTGTTATTTACTTTTTTTCATATTTTTCACAATTAAATGATTCAGATCAAGAAAAAAATGTTAATATTACACAAAGATAACCCGAGTAAATACAAAATGCAGCTTTTAAATAATGATGATTTATCAAGGGGAAAAAAAGATGTCCACACCTGCCTGGTCTTATGTTGAAAAGTAATTGCCGCTCCCATCCTCATTGTTAAATCATGAAAGAACAGTAATTACCCACATTTTCTGGAAAGCTGAGTTGCATTTCACTTGCCACACCAAGGCCTGTTTACAGCCAGAATTGTTAAATCCTTAGTTAAAGAGTTAAAGTCAGTGTTCATGATTTAACAATAAGAAAGAGACTGAGAAAAAAATGTCCATTTGAAATTCCAAAAAGCAAAACAAACAAACAAAAAAAACATGGTGGTGGTAGTGTGAAGGTCTGGGGCAGCTTTTAAGCTTCAGAACCTGGATAACTTGCCATAATTGATGGAACCATGAATGTCTGGCCATCAGTTTGTGACCTCAAGCCCAAGCACATTTAGGTTATGCAGCAGGACAATGAATGGCTCAAAAAAAACCAAAACAAAAACAAAATAAATGTTTTGGAATGGCCTAGTCAAAGTGATGTGATTGAGATGCTGTGGCATGACTGCTCGAAAACCCCAACGTGGCTGAATCAAAAGAATTCTGCAAGAAAGAGTGAGCCAAAATTCCTCCACAGGGATGTGAAAGACTGATTTCTAAACACATGATTGCTGTTGTTGCCGCCAAGGATGACACAACCAGTTATTAGGTTTAGGGGGCAATTACTCTTTCACATAAAGGACAGCTCTTTTCTCTATTTTAAAGAAAATAATTATTTAAAAACTGCATTTTGTATTTACTCTAGTTATATTTGTGTAATATTAAAATGTGTTCAATGATCTTAATCATTTAAGTGTGGCAAATATGCATAAATACAAAAATCAGGAAGGCAACAGTAGATAACAAGACATGAAACTTCTCTCCCTCTAACTCTGTCTCTCTCTGTCACATACACACATCTTTGAGCCACTCATTTTTCTTATATTTATAACTATCTGAGTATGCATTATGGAGGAGCATAATGATGCTTTCAGGTCCCTGCCCAACCTAACCTCAGCACTAAGCCTTAGGTTGACTATTGGATTTCCCCTCTACTCCTTCAGAGGACTGTGACTGACAGTAGAAATGGTCTCGACTCATTGAGTCAGTGAACTGAACTGAGGACAAAGTGGTGTTCACTTATCATGTCTTGTTCTTCAATATCCAGTTGACTGGTTTCAGCAAACTTAATTTTGGCTGCATGCCGACTGCAACTTCTTTCTAAGAATCTGTCCTTCTCGAGGTCCTGTGTCACTGCAGTGATAACATTGGCAATGCCCTTTCCTTTAATAGTGGGTCCATCTGCTCCACTGTGTGTGTGTGTGTGTGTGTGTGTGTATGTATGTGTGTGTTGGGAAGCTTATCGCCTTTGCTGATTATTGGAATTGATACCAGCTGTGCTGCTCTGAGTGGAGACAAGCTGATGTTTTGTCACATGCATCCCTGGAGCTGGTTGCACAAACATGCTTGTTGATACACACAAGCCACAAACTGCAATTTCACTTAATTCTTCACTCAAGATTTTTTTTTGTTATGTTGCAGCTTGATTCTACGGTTGTTTAAATTCTTGTTTTTCCTCCCCATACTCAGTACCAAATATAACATGTACATCCTACTACTTTAGTATCCATGCTTTACTCAGTACTTTGTTAAAGCATCTTTGGCAGCAATTACAGCCTCAAGTCTTTTTGGGCATATCCTGACAAGCTCTGCGCCCCTGGATTGAGGGATTTTCCTATTTGCAAATCCTCTCAAGCTCAGTCAGGTTGGATGGGGACAGTTAGTGGACAGCCATTTTCAGGGTTCAAGTCAGTCCTCTGGCTGGGAAACTCTAGGACATTCACACAGTTGTCATGTGTTGTCTTAACTGTGTGCCATGTTGTCATGTTGGAAGATAAACCTTTGTCTCAGTGTGAGCTCCTGAGCGCTGTGGAACATGTTTTTACTCAGGATATCTCTGTACTTTGCTCCATCCAGCTTTCCCTCTACTCCAACCAGTTTCCCAGCTGAAAAAAAACCACATGCAGCATGATACTGCCACCACAATGCTTCACTGTTGGGATGATGTTCTGCAGGTGACTTCTTCACCAGATCTGTGCTTTGCAATAATCTCTGAGCTCTGCTCAATTTAATTACCAATGAATACTTATACCAATTATATTTTAGTTTTTCTTTTTAATAAATTTATAGATATTTCTAAAATTCTCTTTTTTCATTAAGGGCTGCTGAGTTTAAATTAATGAGAAAAAATGAACTGTAGCATAACTGTAGTATCAGGCTGTAACAACATAAGATAGAAAAAAGTGAAGGTTGTCTGAAAGCACTATAATGAATCAATGTTTCTGAACTTTTGACATAGAGGAGATAGCTTATTGTGTTTTTTTTCTTTTTTAACTGTCACTTGTCAAAAATGAGGTGTGATTCCTTACAAAAAAGTTATATACTTCAGGTTTATTTTATTAAGTATACTTAGGTATACCTCAAGTATGTTCTTCTAGTATACTATTTTAATACTTCTTGGGACTAAATTGGCCCACTTTTTAGTTACCTCTGATAAGCACATAAAAAGTATACTGAAAGTATACTTGCTCAATTTTAGTTTAAAAGAAGTATACTAATAGTATACTTGAATATACTTCTTTTTCGAAAGGCATAAATTTGCTTGCTAATACATGCTTGCATTAGACTCAAGCTTTTTGATTAGGAGCACTATACGATGGAGGCTTTATGGTACTTTCCATTTCTCCAACACCTCTGCTCATCTCTTTTATTCTCCTGTCAATATTTATAATCCTCTCTGTAACAATAAGGGTTGGTGCTTGATGCATTGAGCAGTGTTCAATTAACAGATGTACCTCCAACCTTGTTACTTTCCATATGCAGCACATCTACATTTGTGTTTTTAGTGAGAATATTTGATGTTGAAAATAGCATATATACCAAAAAAATGTCCTCAAGCATTGGCTCATTAACTTCCAGTGTGTGTGTGTTAGTCAAGCTCCTAGGATTGTCTGCATGAGCTGCATGTGTGAGAACACACATGCTTTTACTTTCACTCTTAGGTAGTGCTATACCCTGTCTACTTCTTGTGTTACCTCAGAGTGGTTTCAAAGCCGCAGGGATGCTTGGTGTCATGTGTGCTAAAGTCAGGTGTGCCATGATTCGCTTGATTAACTACAGCTGTCAGTGAGGGCGGAAGGTCCTTGTCCCTCCAGTCTTTCTGCTTGACAGGCAGACGCCCCAACTCTCAGCAACCCACTGCTGTCCCCATTGTCCCCCTGGGTTTTTCACTTTCTCCAGACAGTGCAGGCAGCTACAGGGGTCAAATAGGCCGAATGTGTTAGTGATTTCTGGGGCTGCAGTGTGATGCTGGAGAAGGATTGGAGTACGACAAGGTCTGCTCCTGTTAGGTCATTTGTAAGATTTTAAGTGGCTAAAATCCACTAGAGGTGACTCGTCTGTGTGTAAGGACACTTACTCTTATTGTGTTTGTGTGCTGCACTACAGATAAAATTGTGACCACAGTATAATACAACTCAGCCTTATCTTAATCACAAAACATACTATCCTGCATTACACTGTAAAAGTAATAAGATGCATGAAGATCTATGTACACGTTATCGAATAGCACTTTTCAAAACAATATGTACTAAATGCTTTTCAGAGCGGTGCAATATCAAAAGATTAAAATAAAACACGTTTAAATATTAAAAATACAACAGACAAACCACACAGAAATCCTCACAATGCAGGTACAATAAGTTTAAAATAAGCCCAACACTGAAGGACTGAAACAGAAGCAGCAAGTCGTATTGTATACTGCTAATTTGAAAGCATTCCTGCACAAGTGTGTTTTAAGAAGTTTGTGAGTGTCAGTTTGGGTAAAGTGTTCAATAGGTTTGACAGAGAAGGCTCTGTCACTTTTTTACCTGGGAACAGAAGAGATTCTTGCCTGAAGACCTTAGATTGAAAAGTCTCCTTGACAATCTAGTGGTATTTGGTGGTGTCAGATGCACAATACATAATATTCCATAGATGCTCTGTTGGATTTAAGTTAGAGGAACATGACATCCAATGAATGACATCAATCCTTCATCAACTTGGAACTGCACACACACTCTGACACAAGGCTGGGTATTGTCCTGCACCGGAAGGACAGTGGCGCCCCCAGAAGGGGGTTGGCCAGTGAAAATCTAAGGGTGGCACATCATATCCTTCCTCCTGGTGGTAACTCAGATTCAGTTAAGGCTGAGCATATGCATTGCCATTTGATTCTTTTTTATTTAAAAGACCATATGCATCCAACACATTAACCTAAACTTTGAGAAACACACAAACATTGCAGAAAAGGACACAATGTTTCAAATTATTTTCAATATAGCTTGAGTTATTATAGTCATTTCAACACCTTGGCTGAATAAAAACATTTTTACAAAAAGGGGGGTGGCCAGCAATTTTCCAGGCATTTCACAAATACAGATTGTCGTTCCTAGATTCATGGAAAGGAGTT
>OMLM01014059.1:0-29256 GCA_900302695.1 Helostoma temminkii | reverse complement strand
CGCTAAAAAACAAGCACTAAAATGTGACATTTACAGAGGATATCAGAAGAGAGAGAGAGCGTGTGTGTGTTTATCTTTTGCGGGTGATCTCAATTCTGTGCTCTGCAGTGTGAAAATGAAGAAGTTCAACATCAGGAAGGTGCTGGACGGCTTGAAAGAGGTGTCCTCCTCCACCCCGTCTGTCCAAGTGGGACCACAGGAAAACCATCTCATCCAGGAGACCCTCCAGTCCGAACATTTCCAGCTCTGCAAGGTGGGCGAGTCTGGTTATTTTATTATTTTACATCTGTATCCATCTTCCACATCTCCTTCCCAAATAGTCTTATTTTATTATTCACAGTTTGTGCTCCACTTATCCCATCCCAGGATGCAGCAGGTACAAGTGAGCTCTTCACAATAAACTGTGCTCCGTGTTCTTCTTAATAACTATGATAATCACCCGCTTCTTAAATGTTAATTTATCATATGGCAACATTTGTGTTCATCTCTTTTAGAAAGAGAATTCTTAAAGCGTCCTGTGCTTGTCCGAGGCACGTTACCAATACCGACAATGCGCATACTGTATGGCGAGAACGCTCTGGCGACACGGCATTGAAAACAAATTGACTGCATGTTTTAGTTGTGCAAACGTACTTGGGTGACAAAATAATAATGATAATAATAATGGGTGATAATAGAGGATACAGTATTACTATGTGAAAATGCCATCTTTTCGTATGTGCGCGTGGCATGGGCTGTCATTTCCAGGGGTTGGGCCAAACTGATCCCCTCTTGCATAATCTGATGATTTTGGATTAGCAAAACGCTGGTTTGTGGTTGGTTTGTGTGTGTGTGTGTGTGTGTGTGTGTGGATGCTCTGTCGCGTTGTCGTTTCCTCACCTCCCTCTCCCCCCGCCTCATTTCTCTCCCTCTCTCTCTCTCTCTCTCTCTCTTTCCCACACACCTCACACACTCCTTGCTTGCTCTGTCTTCCTTGTACACACGTACACACTATACTTTACCCCATATCATTGATCCATGGGGGACTGATGGCGCCTGAAGAGAGTGAGGGGTTGTCTGAAAAAGAAAGAAAAGAAAGAAAATATCTTGCCCTTTTTTGTCTGAGTTGTTCGTATCAATGGACGGACTTAATATACATAATTTACATTATGTCTATGTTACAGTATAATGTTAAATCAGGATTTCTCCCAGTGTGACCTTATAGTTTGATATGTACGTTTTACAGACACCACTGTATGCTTAGTGCTGACTTTCCAGCCTGTAACCTTCGAGATTATAAAGAATCGTTTGTGGCTTTTGTTGTCTGTATAAATGCTAATATGTGAATCAGGTAGTTCAAGTTTTAATGTTTCTGGAAGATAGGCTACATCATCAAAGAGTCAGATGAAGAATGTTCTTTTCAGAAACTGACGACCAGACAAACACCAATAACCAATAAGGTGCAGAGGTCCAAATGTGGATTAACTTTGTAAAACTGTAATTATCTAAGCAGCTGTTACAAGTCAAGTTAGACTGCTTGAAGTAACAACTACACAACACAATCACGAGTCAAGTCAAGGCAGTGAAGGGCTCAGGGAATACTGAAAGACCAGAAAGAGACTACAGGTTTGATTGCAACAGGAACCTTAATATGTCTTTCAGCAACCAGGCGTGTGATTGAAATCTGTTTGAAAAAAGGCTCCAGCCTCCCTCCTGCACCTTCACTGTCTGTCTGGACAGAAAGTTGCTGTAATGTTTCTCTGTCAGGAAGACAGGTGTCTCTGCTGCACCGGTGCTTATTATGTAACATGCTTTAGTCTTCTGCCACTAAGCAAACAAATCCAACAGCCTACCACTGACTGAGTGATACCATAAAGCTAGAGTCACATGCTTGTATAGTGGACAAGAAAACAGGAACAACACAATATAATGGAAATCCACAGAAATCAGAAATGCCAGAAATCATAACTAATGCTCTGTATACTTTATTTTCTGACTCTAGTGTAATCACGACTTCATGTGGGAGGAAGTGAGAGAAGGAAAATGAGATAAAAACAGACATGAGAGAGAAGAAATCTCAAAATAGACCCGTGCTTATAAAAGGTTCCTAGATATCAACCTACCATGAATGCATAGAAAGAGCATTTGTTTGGCTTTTTTGATTTTCAGTTTCTGGCTTTGCATTTCAACACTTTCCACATCCATGTGGGCCATTTGTTTCCTAAAATCAGGTGTGTGACATCCTCTGACAAAGCAACACCAATGCTGTGAAATGCAAATGATGTGCTGTATAACACATTGCCTTTTCTTCTAGACTGTCCGTCATGGCTTCCCGTATCAGCCATCATCCATGGCTTTCGATCCTGTGCAGAAGATACTGGCCATTGGCACCCAGAGTGGAGCTCTCAGACTGTATCCTTTCAGTTGCCATTGAGCTGTTATAAGTTGCTTTGGCCTGTGGCACCTCCTTAGAGTAGCTGCATCCCTGGGAGGCACCAGCAGGTAAGTGAACACATGTCTGAGCTGCCACAGTCAGATGCTGCTGTATGTTGACTGGGTTTCAGTGTATTTTTAGACCATGCTGACGAATTCTTGGTACCATTAAGAGTTGATAGTCCCCTGGAGCACTGTATGTGCCTGTGAGCTTCAGCACCAAGAATAAAATCTTTGATTTCGAAGCCCAAGTTCCAGATGTTGTCACAAGATGCGGCATTGCTGTAAGAAAAACCAAGAATAAGCTTAACTCAGCATCCCCTGAATACTACGTTTTAACTCCTTTAATTGCCACTCCTTTAGTTGCTCACTCTCTCACACATTTTAAATCACAAAGAAAGTCATTGAACAGTCCACATTTTGTCACATATTGAAGTATGTGCTGCAATTCAGCTGGAGAAGTAAGTGGTTCAGGTACCTCGTCGGCTTTCCTGCAGTATCAGGACATTTTCACAAACTGCGAAAACAGCTCGCGATGAAATGGCACCAAAGGGAGTCATACAGTATACTTCAGAGTATGCCTGTGAGCTTGTCTGTGTCAGGCTGCTTTTACAGGCCTTCCGTGTGTTCTCCTGCCTGCCCGGCAACCTTTGCCAGCTCATTACGGTGTGATGAAGTACTGTCTGCCTGGCTGCCGTTCATTCCCACCTGCTGGCAGCTATGGCTGTGACTCAGCGTTGTTCACCTGGGTTAAATAGGTGAGAATAAAACCAGGAGGATAGAATCTACGAGCCATGCTTACCAGGCTTAAAGAAGGACATCAGTGGGCAGTCCACAAACCTTTGGTGTGTTTTCTTGTTCTTCTTAGAGGCAGATTGAAAGAGACAGGAGTTAATGGCGTAACAGGTTTTTTAGTGTTGACTTAAGGTTTCTAATGATTTACAGATTCAACAGAAACCAGAAACCATTGTTCATTCACAGCAGAACAGATTCTGTCAGTTGTAAACATATTTTAGCAGAAGATAAAATTCCTCCTCTGGTGGAAGTATTATATCAGAGCTGATGTGGGAACTGATGAAAAAGCTTAATGGGGCTTATGTCTTGCTGGCTGATACATTACTCCCGTGAGTTTCAGAATAGGTAAAAATCTGCTAAGATTTTAGCCCTTTACTGCCCATGGTATGAAAAAAGCCCTAAACCAATCAGCTTAGAGATCAAAACACACCCTTCCTCATACTATCCTGGGTGAAACGATCTTGTCAGATGATTCCTGTTGGCTGAAGGTGGTCACTTTGAAACCGAATGAACAGACGAATCTCTCTTGTGTTTGAATGATGCGGATCAGATAGTCTTATCGTTGTCATGAGAAGGTGAATTGGGAGTTATCCGTTTATTCTTTGGTGCTGGTTATCTTCCCCTGCCATTTGCTGTTTAGTCAGCCCTGTCTCTTTATCTGATGACAACGACACCAGCGTAGCACAGTTGAAATGGGGGAATAATGAGGATTTCACAATTCCATTTTTTTACATTGCAATACAGCATCTTATAGTTTTATTTTATTTTATATTTTGTTATAGCTTTGCCAGGTTGCAGGTTTCATCAAGAACATCCTGGGATATCCTGGGATCCCTGGGCTGATACGCATTGTAGTGGTCATTATTTTTTATGACTATTGATGTCTGTGCCTATTTATGTGTATGTGTTCTTGTTTGCCCAGCTGGCATGGCAGGACATTTGGCTGCACCCATCTCCCCTGGAGGATTAGAGGAAGTGGCAGATCAAGGGCCTCAGCCTGGCAGTGTAGCAGTGGATTGAGAATTACTGTGGAAATAGGAGGTGTGTGCGCGAGAATATGTCTGTGTGTGTGTGCATGTATCCTCAGAGGAGACGGCTGATCCCTCTAGCCACAAAGCCAACCACTTCAGTGATCCCCCCCAAAACTGTGTGTGTTTGATGCTCACCACTGACTCTGCTGCTGCCTCCACTGTCCAGCTGGGAAGATGACAATGTCCCTTTGGTGTTGTCTGGAGGGGGGAAATAGGAGAATAGAGAAAGTGTTTGTCAGTCAGTGGAGACGACTGGCCGATAAACGAGGGAGAGCAGACAGAGGAAACACATAGGAAAGAGTGAGTGAGGCAGGCTATCCCCTGCTTCAAGATCTAATGGCCAAGAATAGAACTCTTATTGATCTGTGTGTGGTAATGCATTGAGACAGATATGCCCAAGTGCATACACACCGCTCTCAATTGTTTTCTGCACAATATCTCAGCAGCAAAAAGAAGTCGTAAGCGTTTAGAAAACAGGTTTCGCTGGGCAAGCAGTATGCACATATTAGCTAGCCATCGAATTAGCAGTGTGATTTGAAAAATAAGCAGAAATGTAATGTTCCAAAATGTCCAAATGTTTGTCTTTCAGGATTAAGTGACAAAGGGTGCAGGAAGGCAAAGCAACCTTCCACATTATTTGTTCTGCATGTCACTTCAAGTGAATTCTGTTTATTTATATAGCGCCACATCAAAACAAAACTCATCTCAAGGCACTTTACAATGTGAGGTTTAATACCTTACAGAACATAACCATACAACTATATAGAATAATCCAACAAACGGCTGTGAGCAAGCAGTAAGCAACAATGGAGAGAAAAACTAATCATCAGATAGTGATGTTAACTGACAGCCATCAACCTCCAGATGAATTAACCAAGCCAAGGATGAACATGAGGGATGAACATAGGACGAATATAATGTTAAACATGAACAAAGAGTAAAAGTAAGGTAATTTATTTTTAATTAATTAATTTAATTTATTTTTTAAATTTAAGTAACACTTACTTGATTGCTAGTGTTAAACAAATAGTAAAACACCTTGGATATCCAAACCTGTTTACATTTGTCAAACTAAAGCAACATTATTTTAGTGGAACTGATAATGGAACATCCTTAAACAGATTTTTTTTAATGGTAAACAACAAAGTCACCACAATCAGTCACTTAAATGTATAATGTATACTCTACTGCTTCAGTTAGGCAAGTATAATGTAGATGGAAATGAACAATCTTGTCTGTGTTACATACAGTACAGGGCGAACTGGAGAATTTCTCACTGCCTGGAAGAAAACATGGTGCAAGGGCATTGTTATCAGATTTTTGGCAGCTTACTGCTTTAAACCAGAGGCATTTGTATGTGTATGTATTTTGTCTATTTGCTTTCTGGTCTGCAGCTGTGTGTGGAACAATGTGAAGGCTCACTTCTCCAGAGAGATGGCTCTTTACTGGCGGTGGTCAGGGGAAATGGCAACACTATAACTCAGAGACTCCCAGCACGCAAGCAAGACACAGATCAATAGATCAGATTGTCACTCCATGCTCTGCCAGATTATCTCATCGGCAGGCGCCGGACATCATAGGACTCACACATATAAATGAGGCCCCACACACACGCACACAAATCTATTACATCGGGGTAGACATTTGGTGGCGGTAGAGGTAGCACACAAATTCGTGCTTTCTAACTGCTGTGACTGGCAATAGCCCGGTGCAGCTTTTGGTAGTAGCACATACTGACTATGACATATCTTCATCATTAATCTTCCCTCTGATTCACTCAGTAACTGTGCTACCCTTCAGGCTTTGTCTTCAGTCGCAGGAGAACCTTACTGAGCTATGACTGCAAGGACTGGACTAATGAATTGAAATAGCTTTAAGTGTTGGAATAGAAATTGTAGCTAAGTGAAGTACTCTTAAAGGACCTCTTTTGCATCAGGTTTCATCTTTCATGCTTTTCAAAAGCAATCAGCATCTTCTGTTCTTTTGGTTTTTAGACATGGAAATTTTGCTGCCTCAGTACCACAACAATGTAGTTGCTGCCTCTCTCTGTCCAATGTCCTGACACTGTCTCTTGCTAAAATCCTTTAGGCTTGACAAGCGCCAAATGGGATCAGGGTTTAGGATGATTAAAGTTGTGCTGCTATGTTTCTTCTCTTCAATAATTTAGTCTACGTTTAACTCCGGCTTTTACTCCTCTTAGCCTCTTATCTTCGTCAGCTCCTGCCTTGCCAGAAATGATAGCGTTGCATGTGTGTGTGGATGCTTAAGCAGGACATACAACTTTGAAAGTTAGTTATGTTTTACCTCTTTACTAATGGAAAAGTGCAAGAGCACAAAAACCCATCTAAGCACAAACAGATACAGCTTTTCTTCCACCTGTGAGTCATCACAATTCAGGAAGCTGTGGTATTTCTACAAAGCTGCAAGTTATAGGAGGACAAGATATCTTGATAACTTGGGAAAAGGTTAAAAGCTAGGGCTGCTGTTTGAGAAGAATACTTAACCAGCGTTGTCTGTGTCATTCAACCAAGAACACATTAACATTTATAAAAATTTCATATAGCAGAAAATAATAATTGAAAACATATCATGCTCTTTGATTTCCCTAAGTTTCTCAACAGCCTGTAAATAAAAAATAATACAACTGCAAATTATTGCATATAAGTGTGTCTGATACGGAACTGCAATGCCTGAGAGGTCACCAACCTGTGCACTAATTATCCTGAACGGATTGCAGGCAACGCTTGAGTGGCTCATTGTAAATACACAGTGTCATTTGTGCTAGAGAGATTCAATAGTTTCAGATATGTTCGCATACTCTCAGAGGATGTAGCCGTACTAGTTGATGGTTAGCTCCGTTCCGACTGTTTGTGGATACGTGAAGCCTCACTGTTTTGACCAGGCTAATTACAATATGTTTGCTGTTCTGCGATTGCCTGTCATAATGTTGTGAAGCTTTAATTAGACGCCATTAATTGAAAGTAAACACATAATAACAAAAATTACTTTCAAAGTTGCCATCAAACCTGATGATGGATGCTGCAGTTCTATAGGCATCATTTTATGGACGTGTACTCCTTTCACATAGAAGACGTTAAGAGCTGAGAGACTTTGAATGGTGGCAATTATTTTGGCAGTGGAAGTGAGGAGGCATGCATATCACAGCTGCTTGTAACAGCTGATGGTGAAGACAGGACGATTTTGCTGTGAGCAGGGTTTATACTGTCTCACCGTGACAAAAGCATTTTTGATTTATTCTTCCTACTGTATATTTAAAAGAATTGTTAAAAAACAAGCCACCATAAACCTTTTTATGGGGTCGGCCACACTATATATATACACTATATACACTATAAATTTGTGGAATCAGCTATTTAAACTTTAAATTAGCTAATAAAACTTACTTTAGTGTTTCTATTGTCAGAACTTATAAAAATGATTTCTTGTCTTTTAAGTCTTTTAAGTTAAAATTACAAATGAGCGATTTAATTTCTAGAAGAGTTCAGCTAAGTTAAAAGACATAAACAAAACTACCACGTTAGACTTCCCAGCATGCACTGATTAATGTTAAGGCTCTTCAAATATTACTATTGCAGTTTAAAGAAAACATTGATTTCCTGTGTGTCTTGAACACAGGATATGGTTGTTTATTTTCACAATAATGAAAACAATGTGAACCATGATGAAGGTTGGTGGAGGATTTAATCCCTAATTCTAAACACACAGGATTTATTAAAGTCACTGGGAGCAACTTGACAAGATGATTTTGCACTGACCTATAATGTGGCTCCAAAAGAAGCTATTGTCTATTGTGTTAGCTGAACCGGGACGTGCTTTATGGGTGAATATGTCCATTAATTAACAAGAATGTCCAATAAATTAAAATGAAATTAAATACATGAAACAAGACTCATGTTTACACAGCGCCATTCAAAAGAAGCTGGCATAGATTTTCAAGAAGTTCAGACAGCAGAACAAACCCTTAGCTTGCTCAAAGTTGCTTGGAAAAGCAGATTAAGGTGAAACAGTTGTAATGTAGTTGCTGATAAGACTGAACTGTCACTCATTTGGCTTTATTCACTGAGTCTGTTTTGTTTTACTGTAAATAGTTTCAGGTGTCAGTCAGACTGAAAGCTGTGGTAGACACCGTTGTTGGCGGAAAACTCAACTATTCTTAAGTTTAATAGTTATTGTTGACGCATTAGTTTTGTTATAGATAGCTAGCAAGTTATATACAATGGTAATTCTCATATTTTAATCCTACTTTTAAATGATGCATTCACCACGTGCTGGAAACAGATACTGATAGATATACGTCCCAGTGGGCAGACAGAGCACAAGTGGGACATGGGAACCAAGCACAGACACGCAGGCAAGCAGATGCAATAAAAAGACTTTAATGAAATGACATAAACCAAAGCTTACAGGAAAACAGGCAAGGACAGGAAGGAAGACAGAACTTGCATTCACAGCAAGGACAGACAATGACCTGACAGAGAACAGGTCTAATGTCTGGATAACTGAGAAACTGGTGACTGGGAGCGGAGGGAAGGTCTCGGGGTATGTGGTAGAAGTCTGAGGAACGCCCAAAGAGTAAAGTTGTAAGGTAGCTCTTGTAGCATGCAAGCCTGCCTTCCCAGTTCAGACTGCCCTATCACTCTAGAATGGAGAGTTGACCAGGTTAACAACAAATACACATCGGTTTATTAAATAGTTTATACAACAGTGCTTCAATTCATAGTTCACCACTGTAGCACACATACCTTACATTCAGAAGGTACTAAATGTTTGTACATGATTTAGTATTTATCTTAAACACATTTTATTTCACCCGACGGCCTCCACATAGGATTCAGACTCTGACAGGTGACTTTTTATATAGTTTTATGAAATAAACTTAATTCTAATGCTAAGTCTTAAGAAATACTTAAAAGTACAAACATATTTTTGTCAACTGATATTGTGACAAAAAATATTTGGGAGAATGCAATGTAATGTAACTATGCTGTGTGTAGTATTGTTGGAAACAGACTCATTGCATCCTTGGCCTTACAGATCACACAGTGCTGTCAGCCTGTTGTGATTTACGACATTATTTACTCATTTTCGGCGATGCTGGGGTCACTTGTGAGGACAATGTTACTATCGTATTGATTTATAGTCATATTAGTCTTGGTCAATATGCTCCTTTACTGTAACAATGCTGTCATGACCCTCTCAACACAGGTACCTCATCATCAAGGGTCAAGTTTTCAGGATAAATGAGAATTTTCAGCCTGTTGGATTTGCTTGGTGTCACTGCAGAAGTTACGCTACGTGTACATTAGCATGTTGAGGTATTATCCTTCCTACTGATTTCAAATTGTGGTTCATTAGTAAGACTGAAGGTTTCATTATCAAGCCGTATTATTAAACCTGAAAATGAAACGCTCATACATCTTAAACGCATTATCGATAGTTGCTTTACAAGTGCTAAAACAAATGAATATCTTTGTCTATAAATAACGCTGTGGGGGAGATTTCTAAGTACAAGTTGTTGTTTGCTACTTGCCCTGAGCAGATTATGGCATGTACTAATAGCTCTCGCCTGTCCAGTGATACAAATGTCACTCTATCATCATACATGCTGTAAATCAAGCATCTCAGTGAAATGTCACTGTCATGCATCAAATCACACGCGACAGCAACAGAGAACCGGCCTAACTAAATGCATTTTTGAGGTTGAATGAGAACCTGATGTCCTTCATTTACCCTCGGTATACACAATGTGTGTTGACAAGTGACATCTGCATTGCAAGTATGGGTTTGTTCAAAGGTCTATGAATTATGATGTAATTTTGCACAAGAAAATGCCATAGTTGAATATCTAATTCTGTTTATTCTCAAGGTGACTGAATCAAAGGCTTTAAATATAACATTTGCGTTGATAGCTGACACTTGGTGGTTTTGTTTGACTTTGTTCTTGAGGTGTGGGAGTGTGACGGGGTTGAGTCTAACGTACGCTGTCAGGTTGGCATTGCCCCTGTGGTGCTTGTAGGGACTGGCTTTCTGAATGCTGTGAAGCAAAAAGATTTTGTCGTCTTGCTTTTCTCCCTGCCTTTCATGCGACCTCCAGGTCCCACACGGCTGCATCGTTGAAATAATTGAAGTATTCCCTCACTTTAATTCTTTTTCTTACTTCATCTCCTCTTGTATCACATGCATCACCTGTTTTAAATCTATTAATTCATATTCCAGATGTATAATTGTTTAAGTATTTTAGGATTGTATAAAAGCTTTCTGATTATCTGCAACTCCTTATTGTTGTCTAGCTACTGTAAGCAATCTTCCCTCTGTTCAGAGAGCTCTGCATCCTCTCCATTTTAATGTTTCTTAAAAAACATAACAATCATTAAAATTATCATTTGTTTTGGAGGTGGTTAGCACTGTCACCTCACAGCAAGAAGGTCCTGGGTTCGATTCACGGGGTCGGCCAGAGTCTTTCTGTGTGGAGTTTGCGTGTTCTCCCTGTGTTTGCGTCGGTCAGGTTAACTGGAGATTCTAAATTGGCTGTAGGTGTGAGTGAGAGTGTGAATGGTTGTTTGTCTATATGTGGACTGGCGACCTGTCCAGGGTGTACCCAGCCTCTCGCCAGTACG
This sequence comes from Helostoma temminkii, assembly GCA_900302695.1. NCBI lineage: Eukaryota > Metazoa > Chordata > Actinopteri > Anabantiformes > Helostomatidae > Helostoma > Helostoma temminkii. The sequence goes on along the minus strand of OMLM01014059.1, from coordinate 18,380 downwards.
ACAGCTGGGATAGGCTCCAGCACACCCGTGACCCCTATGGGGACTAAACAGTTCAGAAATGGATGGATTTGTTTTTGGCCCCTTCTCTTCCAAGTGCCTCAAGCAAGTGTAGAGGCTTATGTGGGAAGAGGTTATTTACTATTTCCACTTAAGCATAATTAATTAGCAAATAATTCTCTGTTATCTACGAAATGTAATATGTGTAAGTGATATTAATTGGAACCTCACATTATGAAAAAATACAGATATCCTCAGTTCTGAATACACACACTTTTGCAGTGGTAAAGTAAATACTGTAGGATAATATGTGTTAATATATTGACATGTATGCACAAGCATTAGGCAATGACTGTGCGTTCACACTATGCAGTATTAGGATTTAAAATAAATGAAAACCTAAATCTTTTTGAAACCTAATTACAGGTGAAACAGTGGTTACTGAACAGACATCCTCCTACAGGATGTTCTTTGTTTCCATGTCATTTAATCATGTTTGTTTTATACTCTAGAGAGACATTTACCAGTGGTAAAGGCAAGCCCACTTCTGTTGGCCTCTTTTTGAATACTGTCTCCTGTACATAGTCATATTTTCTGATTCACGGCCATCTGGCTACGTAGTAAGGCAAGAGGTGAGAGGACATTATGCTCTACTGACTGTTTTAACCTTTAAACATATCTCCTATACAGTTCTTTGGAGCCTATACTGTCATGCCAAACATTGCAGTACTATAGATAATATGGAAGCAACAATTCATATGTATATTATATTAAAATAAATCACAATATGCAAGTTAAAGCCATCATAATTGGGGCTTTCATGTGATGTTTTATTTTAATCATAACATCTTCTTTGTCTTTAAATTGCTTTTATCCACAGATATTCATTTAACAATAATATATAACAGAGCTGCATTTCAAACTCCCTGTAGTGTTTGACTCTTTAACTTAATAGTTTTCATCATTAATCGATTATCAAAATAGTTGTTCCTTAATTTTCTGTTAATTGAACAACAGATTAATTGACTAAGTGTTTCTGCAATAATTATAATGACACAACAAATTAGTGAAAGACCCCATTAGTCTGCCAGTCCGCACCACTGCCTAAGAACTGAGCCACCAAATGCTCCAACTGTTGGAAGTCAGGATAGCTTGATGTGATATTGTTATTCTGCTTGATATTGCGCCAGTTACTGTGCACAGTTTGTATTCTTTGGCAAGATTAAGACTGTACCATTGTTATATCCTTTTTACTGTGTTTGCGACAGAACTTTTGTGTTACACAGAGACTTTTCTGGTTTCTAAGGCATGCAAGCGACAAACTGTGAGCACCTAATAGCCATGGGCCCGGTAAATGGTTGGTTATGACCTTAATGCAATCAAGATACTCAGTCACTGTCTGCATGGGCCTTTACACACACACAAAAAGACACACACACGAGCCTCAGAACACACAGTCACTCATGCAGAGGAGGAAAGACAGAGAGGTTCCCAAGGTACCAGACCTTGAGGAATTGCCTGTCATTGTGTTAGTGTATGTGGAGATGTGTGGAAGGCTCTTGCAGACAGAGACAGAGCTGATTTCAGTTGGATGCATACAGCAGACATGTTTCCTTGCCTGTCATTAGCAAGGACATCCACAAACATACATCCAAGTGAACCATGTGTTACACACAGACACGTGTATTTTATTTGAAGTCTGGGTGTTTTATTTTATGCTTTTATAAGTTATTTACTAAAATATAAATTCCACATACTCACCACATGTAAAACAACTCCAGCTGCCAGTTGTAGCTAAAAGAGGCTACATGGACAGTGTTGCTTATAGACGTATTATGGGCTACATACATACTGTACAGTAACTAGATATTTGACTTGCTACTGTTTTAACTTCACTAAACCCTCTCAAGCCCTTCTTGCAGTACACAGTCCTTGTTGCACAATCAATGTTAGCTAGTGTTTACAACAGTGTTTACACAGCCCAACAAAGTGCTTATGACATTAACCTTAAGATAACATTTGGCACAGTCATTTGTTCCACTTATGGGTATGTTTATCCCGGCTACTTATCAGTTGTGGGATTAAACATTTAGAAGAATATCATCATCATCATCATTCTTCTTTTTTCCTGGTTTTACTGGAGCATTGCTGCTATTGTTGGCACTCTTCTCCAGGCTGTGGGTCAGTAAGATAGTGTGAAACCATTGTAGAGCCTTCAAGTTTAATACTGATTGAGTGGAAAATGGTAGTTGGTTTGTAATAGGGAATCTATTTTATCCAACATCTGCACAAAATTGGCCTCATTCAGTGCATCCTGGGTGCAAGGAAACCAGAGACCGTATCAGGGTCATAACGCACGCGCACATTTGACCTCATCCTGTCTTGCAGTGCGTGAATTAGGATTACGACTTACTTTTGTGGGAGATGCAGGTGGATTGCCCCATTTTGTATATTTATGAAGGCAAAGGTACAAAATCCACTATCCACTGTGCTGTTTTGCCGACTTCATTAATGCAGTCCTTTGTATATACCCTGAGAAAATCAGCCTTGTGCCGTTTTTTTGCAGGTGTGCACACGCTTTACTACATGCAAACCTTAAGTAAACCAGGCCCCCAGTTTGATCACAGTCTCATTTTGATATCTACCATTTATTTTGTTCCCCGCATTTGACCGCACATCGTGGACCTGCAGGGTTTCTGTACTTCCTTTTCTTGCTGACGGCGGCATCACAAATTTCTAAGAGCTCAAAATTTTTTTCAGCTCAGAAAAAGGGCTCTAAATATCTCCATGACTTAGCCTCACTGCTGCCAACCTAAATATGTGACATTTTGCTTTGGACATTGCTTGAGTAAAACCAGTGTATTAGACCAACTTCAGCCACTTGAGACTGTGATTCTGACTTAGACTTTGCCTGTCAATAAGAGCTATGCTAATCTTGACGTTTGCCTTTCTCTACCCTGCTGGTAGCTCCGATGATATTTATCCCCCTGTTGCTCCTCTGTATGCTGCCCTTTAGTATACCATCATGCTGCAGGCCTGCAGGGAAGACACACACATGTGTCACATGACATGATGACTCAGGCTTTAATGCTCTGCCACATGGCTGTCATGTGCACAGCCCTTCCCCCCTCCTCATCTCGCAGCCTGTTGGTATGTATATACAGTAGGCCTATATAAGTCCGCCATGTGTGTCTGTGTGCATACAGCATGACTGACCCAGGGACTTGTTTGTTCTGTTTGTGATGTGAAACGTGGAGACAGTGGGGGAGGGAAGACAGGTTGACAAAGACATTAAGAAAATGGATGGAAAGGATTTTAGAGAATGGATGGACAGGAGAAAGTATAGAGAACAATAATACATGGGTTATCCTTATGTGTGTTTATAGTGTGTTTGTCCAGACACAAACACCTATACAGTACATTTAATTTATTTGCTTTAGCATCAACTACAGTGGGAGTTGGCAAACTCAACTGGAGAGGTGTATGCTTTTACAACAGAAGACTTTTATATTAGCATCAACATGGTGCAAATGTGTAAAGCTACAAATACCTAAAAGTGGTGCAGATGTGTCCTTGGTTTGTCATTCAGTGCAACACAACTAGGCCTGAATCTCAGCTCCAGGAGACAGGAGGAAAGCAGTGGGAAGAGTGGAGGAATTAAATCACTGCAGACTGATGAAACGATTCCAAGTTTAGAAAAGTGAAGACAAGGGTGAGAAATTAGAAGGAGAGAAGGTGTACTGGAGGAGTGCCTGCAGATGGAGTGGAGCCAGAGTGGTTGCAGCCATTCAGCTCTGTGAGTCAGAGCCCTGGTGTTGTGTGGGTGGGGTCTGCAGAGATTGGAAGGGCAACAATTGGCTCTTGACCCAACTGTAATCAACCATTGCCCAAGCAGAAGCCAACACATATTGGTCGTTTGCCCACTGTAAGATCAGAATGAACAGTGACCCTAGGAGGTGGGAGACACCCACCGTTTCTCACCCAGATCCCACTGCCTTCACCAAACATAAGCCCCTCTCACACTGCCCCTTCAAGGCAGCTTCACTGTGCCAACATGCTGCATCGCTGTGCTGTATAAATCTACCACGGCAGTGTGGGGGATATGTGCAGACCCTCCTTTAAGCTACTTTCAGAGGTAGTGTCAGGGACAATGCAACTTCACCCAACTGCGTGCACGAAAGAGCAGAGGTGGTGTCAGGGAGCAACATCATTTATGACTTGATTTAAAAACAGTGGTCAAACATTGTGTTCGGTAACATTCTGTTAATGGTGACTTTTACGTGTGGCTTGATTTGAAGCACATATTGAAGCGATCAGACGTGATGCTATGCTGGACAGGTGAGACTCATAGAGAGCCGCTTACTATAACACACGGCGTGCTTTCTTTGTGCATTTTACTATTTTGATTCATAACAAGGACAGTCTGTAAAGGAAAGGACAATATCTCAGCGTGTGCATCATTGCTTTCATTTCAGTGATGAAGCAGCTAATTTGTTTGATAGGCCAGAAGCCCATCTCCCTGACACCAGCGGGAGTGAATGATGAACAGGCAGTGCGCGAGGTCTCAGCTAGTTGCGCCACTAGGCCTCCATTAAGCCACGATTGGGGTCTATTGGCCTGATTTCTCTTCCTGTCTGCTGCTTGGCAACGTTTTCGCTTTCGCATTAGACGCGGGTGTTCATGATTGCTGATAACACGATGAGGGAGGACAGCAGTGAGCGCCTTAACCCTCAGTGGCACTGCCGCAGACCTGACAATATTAGCAGCCAGAGAGATAACACATGCTGTTCCCTCTTTTTGTGACGGTTATGTCAGTGACAGCAAAGTCTGCATTCAATGTGACTGGCTGTCTGGATACTTTACAGTGTTTTTGTCGAATACTAAAATTACATTTGGGAACAATTTTACAATCCATCCAACTCTCAGTAGGCAGTTCTCAGTGTAACGATCAGCAGCTGTCCCTGGTGCTCATTTTTAGAAACTGTTCCTGCAGTGGCTGCATTTTTAATGGATAAGGTCAATGTAGCAGGCTCTGTTCTCCTTGTGCACATTTACGGTATAGGTGTTCATTCTTGTACACATTTCACATGTATGTTCTATGTGTATAAAGGTGCCTTAACAACAAAATGTGTGTGTCTGCCAGCATATGTTTGCAGTTGTACACAAGAGTCTGTGTCCATTTGTGTTTGTACATCAGTTTGTTTGCTGGCAGTGATTTGGACAACAATGTGATGTGACAGCTTTGGTCTTCAGACACACTCCCTGAATCATTTTGAATAACACCCGTGGGGCTCAGTGTCCCGGAGGGCTCTCTATTAATGTTACCATTCTGTAAATCTTTGCGCAATGAGTGTAAAATGACAGAGACACATTAGATACATGTTGATGCTGTAACTGAAATCCATTTCCCCTCGTTAAGATATCCTTAGTAAAAGTAAAGTTCATTGTCATTTGATTTTGTCTTCAGTGCATTACCAACAGCGGTAAGTTAAAAGAAGCATGATTCTTAATGATCAATCAGAAAGGTGCAGGACGTAGAAAAAGTATGTAATACTTTTAGTATCCTCAGCCCTGGTGGGGGATAGTGAGTGATAATGTCTGGAGAGAGGACAAGATGGATAGGTGCAAAAAAAATCTCTATACACAAACTCAAACTGCTCACAAACTGCATTTGCGGCCTATGTTTGTCTGTAAGCATGCATTTGTAGTTGCGACGTGAAAACGCAATGGAATGAGAGTGAAGAGGAAATAAGAAGAGAGAGAGAGAAAGATCAGAGAGAGAGGCGATAGAGATAAAAATGACAGAGATTGTACGAGCATGAGAGGCCGAGAGGCGACAGAGGGGATTAGCAACAGAGCGAGGAAGACACATTCTTTTACGTGCTCTCATTTTTTCACACTTCCGCACACTAAAGAAACTTTTGCGTGACGCACGGTGAAATTCTAGCCTGCGCGCCCTTCATACTGGACAACACGTCTTCAAACACACAAACTCATAAACAGGGACAATCCTCTTATGTAACTGCTTTTGTGGCACACACTCAAACCCCTCCCTCTCTATGTCTGTGTATGATGTGTGTTGTGATAATGTGTGTGTCTGTCTCTTACCCTGTCTCTTCTTTTTGTTAATCTGTCTGTTATAATCCCTGGCACTACAAAAATAAGGAAATGTACTGTGGTTTTTGTGCTTGTGTCTTGTGCGCATGTTTTTACATTGCACAGATGGACGTGTGAGTCATCAAAGTGCTGTTGTTTGTCTGTGTGAATGTGTGTTCTTTTTCTAATCCTGTCATTCTGGCAGAATGTCTTCTTTTCTCAAGCCCCAAATTACTTAATCCAATTAATGCATCACCTGCATTAATCCACAGTCACTCTGCTTCACTGCTACACAGCAACCCCCATCTTGTGCTATACAACTGTGTGTTCATCAGGTAAAATGATTTACATTAAGCCACTTGTATTTGCTGGAACTGTATATGCTTAAATTTGAGGAATTGCACAGAGCACTTGAGGATTGAGCTTCCTGTTGAAAAGTTATTTTGCACAGCAGGTGGTTAGCAACACATGGAACATTGACACTTTGTCCTTCAGTTGAAAGAGGTTTTCCTTGCAAGACTTCTACTGTCCATTTTTATCCCAAAGATCAGGGATCGGAGAGAAAATGCAGATGTGACACTAAGTACAACATGGCAGTGACTCGGCACTGAGGCAGCAAGATACTCGGCCTTTCTTTGATCAGAGACCGAAGGACAGCAATCCCAGTTCACACTTTATATGCTGCAAGACAATTTGGCAATAAGCCTGTCTCCTGTGTGTTATTTGCAAAATGACAACCATACAATCTACCACTGGTGAGTCTAATTAGTCCTACAGCAGACACAACAGAATCCATGCCAGTAATAGGTGCTTTATAGGTAACTGAATACATAAGTTTGAATACATCCATGTATGTCAGTGTTCTTACAGTCACCACAGTGCAAATATGATAATGTAAGTTTTATTTAATTAACTATATGCTTACAGAATACAGTTTTTCTGACTTGCCTGACCTTAGTTGCTTGGCCTCTGTACCTAAAATACAATTTCATGTGACTATATACAAATGTTTGTGTTTGAGTAATACAAAAGGCACAAAAGTAAAAAGTAATTGTAGTTCTTGAAACATCTCCTCGTATGCCTTTTCTGAATATCAGTTCTTTATAACACACCAGTTTCTGCGATGTGAAAAGATGGTCAGTAACATGTTTGAAGGTTGTTTAAGTTATTTTGCCTTTATTAAATATCACTGGTACCAATGTAGACAGGAAATGTGGGTGGAGAGAAAGAAGGACATCCAATAAAATCCCCCAGCTGGTAGTCAAACTGTGTCATTTGGCAGTTATATGGTGTACACCTTAACCACTGGGCTACCAGACTGTCCCACTATAGTCCCTGTACCTGTCCTTGGAAGCAGGGCCTGCATTGGTTGGCACTTTAAAACATTTTAGAGGCCAGTAGTGGCTAATCTCCTATGGTTCTGCCTTTGAAAAGATTTGTTTGATATCAGTGCCAGAGGCTGCATGTGAGGGTGTGCACAAAGAGGAGGGAGGTCAGAACAAGAGAGCACATACACATACTGTGTAGTACTCATGGACTGCTGTAGGATAGTGAGGGCTGTTACTGGGACAAGCTTAATTGTGTCTTTTTTTCTAAAATGGTTTTAGCTTCATAAAGTATGATACATTCATTTTAATGTTTTGTCTACAGTTTAAGTTTAAATGCAGCTGCTGCTGTACAGTACAGTAAAGAACCTGGCACTGCTATAATTAGATAATGGAAGTGTTTGATAAGAAAGTCTGGATGCATTTCATTGCCTATGGAGCTTTTATTAAAACAAAGAGACTGATCTCACAGTGTGAATGTTGTAAAGGTTAATTTGGTATTAAGTTGCATTCTAATAAAACATTTTCCTCCCTACCACTTGGAGAGAGCAATACATAAAGCCATCTAAATGCATATGCTGACTCCCATTTGCCACATCCATTATTCATAGACAAAGGGAAACCCAGAGACTTTTAGTCCTCCAGTTGCTTGTGTCTTCCTCACTTTACTTCTTTTCCTCCTTCTTGTCCCTCTGTATATTTTCAACCTATGTTTCTGCTACAATTCCCCCCCACACCATCTTTGTTGTTTTAAAATTCCACTTGAGTTTTGTCTTTTAAGCTGTTACACTTGCTTTCTCTCCTCTTTGTTTTCCCTAGAGCCTTATGTTGTCTTACCTCATTGTCCTGTAATCTCTCAGTTGTGTAAAGAAGCCATTGATCATAATAAAAAAAATATTCTATAGACAATTCATCTGGATCTGTCCTTTAAATGCTTTCTAACTCTCCCCATCCACCACATCCCATAAAAGTAACTCATCTTTAATTAATCCACACTAATATATATCATTATCATTGAAAAACATTGTTTACATGGTAGAATTGATTGCATTTCAAGAAGAATTCTCCAGCTGCTTCTCTCTGTGGCCCTGCTGGCATTAGATACTCCACTGTTTAGATATCTGATCTAGTCTGTTTATGGATTATGGATTGGATTGTTTTTATAGTGAACATGTTCAATATGTGCAGTCTAACGAATCTTTGTAGTGAGATAGAACAAGGAGCTTTGTGCAAAGGAATTATACGTTTCCCTTTAGGGACGTAACGGTGGCACATAGATGAATGCGTTCTCCATTTATTTATTTTTTTTCAAATATAGCAGCAATCATGCATGTTGCTTTGTATCAGCTAGATCTGCCCCAACAGGCGAACAATTTAAAAATGTAAATGAACACCAACTGGTTATTTAACATCAAAGTAGAGTTTTACCACCATATTCTGTAGTATATGGGACACAAGTGCTGTTTGGCGTCACCTCACTTCTTCTCTGATGTCTCTGATTTTATTAATGGAAGATGATGGATGATGAGCATTAGGAAGTGGGAGCAAGCAGGGGAAATGGATCAGGTGGGATTTAATCTGAGGCCAGCAGGTGAACATGTGTTTCCAGAGGCGACGGCAACCAGCTGACTCTCCTCTGCTACGTGAGAGATGATATGTTATGTTATGGATTTTTCAGTACTAGTACTAGTGTGTTTCGCTGTGTTGCCAACTTGTGAGGTTTTTCCTGCGCTGGTCTGAATTCCACTCAAACACGTAGAGAATCGTGATCATAGTTGTAAAAGTCACTGGGTGTTTTAGATACAGCGTGAAACTATGGCAAAGTTGGGGATAGATTAGATGTAGAGTGTAAGTTGAGAGCTTCTGCTTCATGCTGTTATTGGCCAAGTGGGGTTCAGCGTGCTAGTTTGTTAGCAGCAGACGGAGCTGGTGTCCTTGCATTCAGATACGTGCCAGGACTCATGTTTAATACATAGTCACCTTGTACCCAGCAGATATATGCACATAATAATGCACAAAACACATAAAACCAATGAATATTGTACTTGTCCAAATCCAAACGTATCATTTCTTCAAACTGGCATTAAATTGCCCATTAGACTTTTATCCATTTCCTTGGATATGGATAAATGGATAAAATCTTAATCCTTGTCTTCAGAATCAGTTCAGAAGAAAACACAATAACACTAAAGTTCCTTTTTAAGCAGGAATGGCAGCCACTTGTCACTTGCAGAGACATTGTTGCCTCCCTGTTTTGTTTAGCAGCATCGCCTGCTGGAGCATAATCCTTTAACTGGCTTTGCATTCATATCATAGCAGCAGAAATTACGATTTCTGTTAATCCGCTGTCTGTCACACTCATGTAAATGACACTATTAAACAGTTTGGCAGTTGCAGTAGCAGAGCTGTCCTATCCAAGTTATTTGGGGACTTGAAATGTTCAATAGAAGCTGAATGTTTCTTGTCTTGTGTTTTGAATTTTGTCATCTACACAGTATCTCACATCCTGTCGTGAATTTGTTCACTCTCTTGTCGCTCTCTCGTTCTATCCTTGCCCTGTCTCATTTGATTTCACCTCTTCCTCCCTTTTTGTTCTGCATTGCTCCTCTGCATGTTTTTTGCAGGAGCATTTGGCCACAAGCTATTCTGCTGACTCAACGTTTGTTACCTCATAGTTTACTCCTTTACTCTCCCCCACTTCCTTTCTATCTTCTCGCTCTTTCTCTGTTCCCACTCTTCCATCTCTCTATTCCCACCTTCGATCCTTAGAACCAGTGTGTTTCCTAACCTCTTTCCTTGCTTTCCTCGCTTTTATTGTGTTTCTTTACATCCTCCCTCACTTAATTCGTCTCATCTCTTTTCAGATATTTGCCTTGGAGTGGCCGTACAGTAGGCCAGTGCTGACTTGTTCTGCTAAAATTAGATGATGTCCTGGGTTATTAACGCTCAACTACTGGGCAGAACTGGCTGTGCTCCAGAAGCCAACAATTCACATTATCATTACAGCATGGAGAGGTTACAGTTTTTACTGCGCATCACCACTGTGCCCGCCTCTTTTCCACTTGCTTTGACCAAGACTAATTTATAAGACACATTCCTTAATAGAGTGGTGATTCTAGTCTGCCTTATGCGTATTTTTTGTATTCCTTTTAAAAGTTAACTCAGCTTAGTGTCATTAAAACTCCTCTCTGATGAACAGTTGGAAACCCCCATTTTACAACATCTTTTTGCCCTGAGCCTGCCCTCTACCTGCAAACCCTCTGAACATGCCTCATTTTTCACGTGAATGTAGATTACCACAAATTTGAACTGTGCACCTCAGCAAATGGCCGTTGTCAAGAATGTTATCTAGATGAATCTTAGGGACTGGGGCTATAATAGATGTGTGTGTCTGTCTGTATCGTATTGTGTGTTTTAATGCTTTCCAAGGTGAGTGTGTGGAAGCTGAGGCAGCAACAAATACTCAGCAGCCCCATCGCAGTTTAATTGTTTGCCTGCATAATAAATCAAATGTGTCAAGGGACATTATTTATACAATGACTGTGTTAAACAAATAAATCACAAGTTTGCGCAATTCTAGGTTTTTCTTTGTTGTGTGCACTGTCATCGCGTTGGTAACATGTTGCACGCATGTGTTATTTGCTTGAGTTTCAGTATGATTGCATGACAGTTTTCATGAGTGAAATCTGTGATATTCATGAGGGAGTGTGAATCTCATAACATCTCTCATAGCTCCGTCAGTGATGCGTTTGGTGCTACCTGAATGCTCTGTCAGAGGAAGGGGGAAGGAAAACAAATTAAAAACAAGTGATAGGGCCTCTTTAGAGCCATGATGCGTACATTTCTAAAGCTCAGAGGGTAAAGACCTGTATCCACAGAGCTGCTTTATTTTGCAGTGTGCACAAGCACCTTAGGATGCTAGTCATCGCTCCTGATGTTGCCAAGCGACAACTAAAAACCAGTTTGAGGCACTTTTTACAAACTTTTTCAGATTTGACTGACCAGAAAAAAAATGCTCATCCTCTCTGAACATGGCATTTTTACTTTTCATCTGAAACGGGAAAACCTTGGCAGCATTGTCAACAAAGGTCCCTGATCGACACGCCTCCATTCCTACAGTGCTGTGAAGATGGAAAAAATACAGCCTGTAAAATACAGCTTGTTCCGACAAAGCTGGTTGGCCAAGCCTGTTAGAAAGTACAGTATTTAGGGTGGAACAAGTAATTAAAAAGTATTCAGAGTGCACTAGAAAGCTGTTATTAAAAAATAATCAAAACGTAATCAAATGTGCCAAGTCAAGAAAGGCTGCATTAAGGAAGGTAGAGTTAAGTGCCTGGTAATAGCTGCGTGCAGGCCACAGTGCAGGTCTGGATCATGGCCTAGAGGTACAGAGACGCAGCAGCTCCCTTAGCAGCCTTTAAATTTGATGTAAACAGCTGCAGGCAGCCAGAGGGAGAGCAGGAGATGGGTGACAGGGGAGTGTTCAGGCAGCCAGAGCTCAAGGTGTGCCCTAGTATTATGGATGATTTGCAGGATATAACTCCAAATGGTAGCTGAGTAATATGTGGACAAACAGCTGACTTGAATCATTTGTTGTTGTGGTGTGTGTCTTTGTAAGATTTGTGCTCTTGTGGGCTTATTATTGTGTTCTTTCTTACTTTATTTGTTGTTGTGAAGGGATTCTCATTTCCCCGTTTTTGCTCCCATGTTCTTGATCTTTTTCCCTTTTCCGTCTTTCTTTTACAGCACTTACTGTTTTTGCAGTCCCTGTGCTCTGTTCCCTCTGTTTCTGCCTCCCAAAGTCCATCGCCTCATTTCTGTCTCTGAGTCCAGTGCAGCCAGTGTCCTGTTGCCCCGCCTCCCTCCCAGGCAGGGTGATGTGTGAGTGGCTAGCTTTGACGTCACTTCAAGCCTAACGTCATAGCAACTCACTGCTCCCAGGCTTCTGTTTTCTGGTGCCTTCTCTCAATATCTCTCCCATATTCTGTCCCATCTTTATCCTGCCTTGATCACCTATTTCCTTCTCTCTTCTTTCTTTTTAAGTCTCTCTCTTTCACAGTTTCTCCTTCTCCATATTCAGTTTTTGCTCGTTTTTGCTGTGCTGTTGCCACTCTTCTTTGTCCACATGCCATCTTTTTCTCAGCCCTCTGGAACTTTCTATTCTTGTCTAAAGCTGTGTCCTTTCCTTGTTTTTTTCTTTATACCACTTACAGACCCACACATATAGAAAAGCTTAACATGTTTGAGGTAAGCAGACAGCAAGCCTGAAAAATACCGGTTCAGCCCTATTTTATTTCACTTATCAGCATCAGTTTTATCTATTCTTGGATATCATGGTTTCATAAAACCTGCAGTCTGTTTCCCACTGTGCCCAGCCAGTTCTCTCTATGACAACTCTGCTTTGCCAGATGCCCAGTGACTCACCTTTATTTCTGACAAAGTTGCCTGTGGCTTTGACAAAAATAAATACAGGAGGAGCCATATAAATGTGAATTATCAGTCCACTTTGACTTTTGAAATAGCTTGGGAAATTTTCATTGGACTTGACAAGACGTGAAGCTGACCCACTTTCTGCTTTCTCTCTTCCTGTCTTCTTATCTTGCTCCTATCACAGCCTGCGGTCAGTCTCTCCGCTTTTAGCATCGGTGCAGTGTGCTGAGAGCGGCACAGACCAAGATTGAGTACTTGCTTGGAAAAACCTGAATGAGGAATACTCTTGTCAGCAACTGTGACACATCTCCTGCTGTGTCCCATGTGGATTGAGTTGAGACATTTGGAAGGAGGTTTGGGTCATTTTTCCTTAAAATACAGAAAAAAGTGACAATGGCAGCTGAGGTGTTGATTTTTTGTACAGTGATGAGTACAGTGTACAGTACAGTGTTCCATCAGCTGCATAACAACATCAGATTAAACACTTATTCTGCACAAGAGCTGTACCAACATATTTTTCTTTAAGGAAAAATTGTAGGTAAAATCCAGTCCGTCAGTCATGTGTAGGCTAATGCCCATTTGCTTGATTTAAGGTTAATAAATAGTATGATCATATTCACAATAACTTTGAATATGATGATGTCATTTTTATTTGATGCCACGAAGTATTTTGTGAACGTTGTGACACCACATCAAAACACAATGATGTGAAAACAATGTACAGAAATTTTAATTATGTTATTCTTTAGGTGAATACACACACCCACAGGAAACATGTATTTTGTGTAAAAGCTTTCATGAATTGAGTGAAGACTGAATCAACTTCAGATTTCAAATGCAGCAGAAAGAGCATTCACATAAATAATGCAGGCAGTGTGGTACTTTTAATAAGAACTTATACCATTTACATAACCCTCCTGAAGTTCACATGTGATATAAATACAATGTGTAAGTCATAAACCATTAAAAGTAATAATAAGTGAATTATTTGGAAACTCCTAAGTAATTAGATATGTAAATAAAACATTTCCATTTCCATTTATTATTCTGGCATATTAATAATTTCTTTACTGTAACTTAGCCTGAATATTCAGTCCAACTCAGTCTTCCTTTTAGAGATATCCCTTTTTAAGATATGAACATTTTGACATGTTGATATAAAATTAGTTACAGTAACTGAAACTGTGATTGAGACTGTAACTGTTTCTTCCTTTCCGTCCAAAAGATCTGAGACATTTGTCCCTTAATTATAGTTATAATTTAACTAATTATAATGACTCAAATGCTAAATATCTCCATATGTAAATGACCTTTTGATTTTTTTCTGCCATGTGCAGCAGTCCAGCCGATCTGTAGCTGCGTCTGTACCCTACCATGTGTTGTTATTACTATTACCGTCCTTCTTCTCTTTGCTTTTAACTTCAGATTGCAGTCGTAGGGTTATTTGCTGAATTTGTCAACCGCATTCTGTTTTAAGTACCATTGGTACCATAGCAAGTGCTGTCAGGTTTTGACAATTAGATATTGACTTTGCATCGAAATATCACTTCTAATGACATGTCTGCTTGTACTGACTCCTACTTTAAAGTAAATTATACATAGATAAAACTTTTAAAACACATTTGCACTTGGAGTGCGTGACTGTTTTACAGTAGTAATTATGCCATACTTGAAACACATGAACATGAAACACATGAACCACAGTCAATATTTGCCTCTTAGATAGTTTCAATTTATTTTTGCTGAATTGTTTGGTTTGGCCATGTGTGTCTGCTTCATGAAAATGTGAGCAGTTTAAGAAGCACATCTTTAAATCCTTTACTCTCTCTTTCTGAGGCCCCAGAAGATTTGGTTGCCAGGCAACATTAGGAAAGAGTTTTCAATTAAGTCACTTTACAGTCACAGTTAGATGGACTGCACTGTCACCAGGTCCAAGCCATTCTGACTAACAACACGCAGGCACTGCTGCATGCATGAAGGTTATACATATAAAAGGCTGCTCCACAGCTTTGTGTGCAGAGATAAAATGATCCTGAAAAAGTAAAACATCCATAAGAAAAAAAACAATTTTATACATATTTGTCTTTATTAACAGGAGGTAGAAACAGTCACAATGTTGTATTTTTGTCTTATTTGTAACTAGGTCAACATCTTCACAGTTTTTGTAGAGAAAGCCAGCTCTGATGATTACTTTCATGTACAGTGAGCAATTTAAGTCACACCTCAAGGTGGTAAACAGTTCCTTTTTTTTTGGCAAACAGCAGTGACACAACATATCTCTTTGTGAGCCTGGACATAATAAAAAAACATAATTGAAAGCTTTTAGGCATATTATATATTACACAATTTAATGAGCTGATCAAAGCTTGCATAGTCATCCATTTTGACCGACACGGACACTGTTTGTGAGAGTGATTTGGTGCGTGCAAATTAGGTTTCTTTCTTTTAAACTGAGGCAAAGTCATTGTATTTTTGGTTTTTTAATTTCTTCCAGTGTACGAAACTTTAAATGTTCACTGCAGCATTGACTTTTGTCACTCAACTTATTTAACTGCTTAGACCTCTAGACAGGTTGCACTTTGAAAATTAAGTCATAAATGTATTTGCTTACCAAGTACTTTTTTCTAATCATTACAAAAACATCTAGTTTCTAGTTTTCTTTTACTAGTTATTTTATGAGGAATTCTCTAAGACAATTATTTCCCCCTGTTTCTGAAATCTAACAACACCATAATGACTCATTATTCACAAGCAGAGTTTAAAATGATCAGCTTGAGTTTATGTGTAATCGTCACTGACCCATCTGCTTTGCTTACCATGGTAACTCAGAATACTGACATGCACTAACAGTTTTTGTCTATGTTCAGTGCTCACCTCTTCAATCACAACTGATAGCACAGATGAAGGAAGTATACAAACATACATTTGAGAAAGTGTAACAAAATTCTCCTCTGCTACACAAGCTACTGATCCAGATGGTATATAAGGAAAGATATGTCATCCCTGGCATGGCGGTACCTTCCTAGTGTCATAGTTTAGGGTTATTAAACCTCACTACTTGCTAAAATCCAGTGGAGCTGGTGGATTCTTTCTGGTCAGGGCATCACAGGCTCAGAGCTGTAGTCATTTAATTGCCTGTCCAGGAGGAAGGAGAGTAAAGATTAATCCAGCTGAAGAGTCTAGAGGCAGCTTTGCAAGTATAACAGAAACTACTGTGCCATGCTGCTATCTGGAAGGGCACAAGCATGTGTCTGTGAAAGATGAAGTTTTAAGGCTGATCTTCAACTCGTTCTGACAAAGCTGCTTGGATTGAGGAGCATGAGTCTCTCAGACTTTTACATTGTTGTAAGATCCATGGCTCTACCATATAATTTAGCACTTGCAGAATGATTCACAGAACTCATTAGATGTTCAAAATTATGATTGTTGAACTTCCTTGCAAGCTGTAGCTTATTTACACATTATTTACAAATTACCCGGTCTAGCCCGGGACTTAAGTAACAATTTCAAACAGAAGCTTCCATGCAGAGCAAAATTCTGGTTGCATTTATTTTTGAGAAGGCATCAGAGTAAGCACTTGTGTACTTCCTGTCAGAGGAAGCACATTGGATCTTACTTTCAGCTGGGGGAAGATTTTAGGAGGTTATAGCTCAATTCTCATATGACGCTCTCCAGGGTGATCAGCCACTTCTGTTTGAACTTTTCTAAATGTAAAATTATGAAAATGAACAGTCATACCTGCAGAGGCACATGGGGTCCTATTTTTGGACCTCAGAGTTTCCTCAGAGTGAGCATGTAACGGTCGGGAAATCCAGTCCCACTGTTTAGTATTAACTTTTTCAACACCCCCAGTCCTGGAGACAATGTTAAAATACAAGCCATCATAACTTGGTATACGGTGTTCTTCTTCTTCTTCTGCCTCCAGCTGTGCCCTGCCCACCAAAAAACATCTACTAATGTTTACTAACTGTAAAGAGTCTGTATAAGACAGACCGGGCTGCCCATACTATTTCACATTGTTGTCAGATATTACTATAAATGAAAAACAAGCCACAGAATGACATTGGCCCAAACAAGCAAATTGTGAAGGTCACATGCAGAAACACAGCACCCCCACCCGTACATACACTTACACTAATGATGAGCAATAGTGTCATCCCAGTGGTGTTACATCTATATGCGCCCCTTGTATGAAAAACTGCCACCCCCTGCCTTAGTCCTGAGAGTAATGGGAAGCATGAATAGATATAATCAGTGAGCTCACCTATTCACTCTTCCCAGGAAGAGAAGCTTGTTATTCTCCTTCAGTTCTTTCTCCTTTTCTCATTCTGTCTTTTTTTCCAGCCTCTATCCTTCCGCCCCTCTCTGCTTTTTTTTTCTCTCCTCTGCATCTTTTATCAGAGGTGTCGATCTCGGTTTTACTGTGTCCTCTTTGACTACTATTATTTTCTCATCTGCTCACATAATATCCACCTCTTCTCCGCTGATTCATTTTGTATATATTTGCATATCTGAATCCCCTACTCTTTCATGTTTACAGCTGTCTTCCTTTGCTGCAGCACTGCTATATATTTATTCCTTACAACCACTCTGTACTCTTTTGTACAGCAATCATCTACATGGTTCGGTATGTGCAAGTCAGTATGAACAAATGAATTACAGCACATACACTGTTTGGTAATTTGCTCCTAAGTGCTTTATTCATTCTCTTAAATAAAATCCCTTCTGGTACAATTAAGTTCTATGATGCATAACTATAGGCCACATTTATAAAGTATAATTATAATACTTCCAAGAAAGAATATACTTCATATGTTACTGGAGGTCTAAATCAGTATAATGTAAAAAAAATAATACTTTATAATAAGGAAATAATAATCCTTTCTGATGAATATGCTTAAGCTCTGCTTGTATATCATAAAAATATGACTGCAGGTTATCAGATAGAGGATGTCATGACCTCAGGTATACCGAGTATGTTGGACTGGTGAGACTTTCCTTTGGTGTTATTGATTTTCCTTGACAGAGAACCTTTCAGGTTTGGTCGTCCAGGTGTGGAGTGTTACTGTCAGCATGAGAGCGGAGCGGCCGTCATCCAGCTACAATTTCTCATCAACGAGGTAAAATTACTGCACTGATGTGTCTATACTCACCAGTAAGACTCATGCTGTCTTATAAAGAGAGGTAGCTCTGTGGGTGATAATGCTATTGAAAAAATGATAGTATTATCCGCCACAGGATTCCACTTTAGTCTGTGAAAACATCCACTGTGCTATATATTATTTGATAAGATTTAAGGGTGATTCATGTTTCTCTACCCTGGTAATCAAGTTTCACTGCTAAAAATGTTCAGATTATAGTTTCTACCGCTTGCTGGTTTAGGGAAGGCTGTGAAAATGTGTTTACCTCCCTCCCCTTTTTCCATGTACATGTACTTCCCTACTACTTTTTACTGTTAAGAATTGAAAGTAAATATTATAGTATCAGTGATTAGACAATATGTTGTTCTTACTTGTTTCAAAAAAACATTAA